>JAQIVZ010000031.1:0-154461 GCA_034700945.1 Arrhopalites spinosus
TAGGCCCCAGACCCTGGCGGTTTATTAGAGACTGGCGGCTTATAAGAGACTGGTGGTCTAATAGAGATAATACGGTATGTGTAGAAGGGACCAGAGGTGAAGGGAAATGAAAAATTGGATATATTATTATAACAGGTGTATGTACACACCTGTACATAAGAATCTCGAGTCTTCACATATAGAGAAATATGAAGTACACAGGTAAGATAAAAAGGAGATAAACTGACTAGATAATTAATTAGATCTTCCAACCAATGAAGGGAGGACCCCCAAGCAATGATGACGTACTTTATAAGATGAATCTTACTCTGTACAAAAATTCAAAAAGACATTTTATTTTTATTTAAAAATATGTAGCAAAGTCAAAGTCAATCAAAATCAATATTTGTGTCATTACAATAATTACAAGGAAAATAATTATCATTGTTAACACGCAAGTGTAAAAGTGGCATTTATGAAGATTTGTATTTTTTAAATGTGAATAAATTTTAATAGACCACAAAATTCAAGAAACAAAGTGTGGCCCCTCATCTCTTGTGTCTTTGACGTTCTTTTGATTTGATTTATGTTCATGTGGTACATAAAATGAAAAATATGTTTCAAGTTTCTACATTTGAAATCAGACGTGAGTCGCTTACTAATTAAATTCTACTCGTTTACTATAATTTTCTTGTTTGAAATCCCTTTTTTTATTTAACAAAAAAAAGTTCCTTTTCTTTTTGTATCTGTACAATACTCATTTAATCAAATAAACACGGTTTTATCTGTAGTCAAAAATGTAGTAGAAATATGAGAGATTTTATTTTATTTAACAAGATATAATCTTGCAAATATTCCGAATCTTTTATTCCTCAGACTTTCTCATAGACTACCTAGACTGTTGTACATGAATTAAGTTAATTGAGAATAACTATTTAAAAAATAATTAACTGTAAAAGGGAGCATTCTCAATCATGTAGCAAACCAACGAGAACGAACGACATATGAAAAATGAACATATTTTTGGTGAGAAAGACAAAAAGTGAGGGATGTTGATGTAAGAGCTAAAAATGAGGGTTAAATTTTTATTACATAGAAAATCTATATTTCCATGATAATCCCAAGTTTGTTTTTACTTCTTCTCCTCCTTTGGTTTCTTGACTTGACTCACAACACAAAATTCATCTTGAGTTTCTTTATTGTTATTAGTGTAGGAGGTTAATCGGGTCTCATAATCTTCCTTGTTCTCTCTCTTTCTCTCTTTTCTCTCTCTCTCTCTCTGGAGTCCAGAAAGAGAGAGAGAGAGAGACAAAAATTGAATCCTTCTCATCTTCATCTCACTGAGCCATTACTTTGTTTGGGCTGGTTGAGAGTAATGTTGTTGAATGTCGATATTGCTTTACTCTGGAGCAGCTTCCACAGTTTATCCTTATCGCCCAAGTAAAATAAATAATACTCTTTTTTTCATGTTTACATCTGAACTATAGTCACAGAGAGAGAGAGAGAGAACTACTGGAACTCGTCACGGGGTGGAAATAATCCCCAATTCTTTCTGTCTCAACCCTCGAGTCTATACACCTACATACGATTCCTCTCTTTTCATAAACTTTACATGAATAATAATAATGTATTACAAACCCCAGATTAGGATTTTTGAGAACAGAATCCTTTTTTTTTGTATATGTACTCAGCCCTCATTCATAGTCATCATTATTTTATCGTCTTTTTTTTAAAAACTTAACTCGAGAAACCATACTGTACTTGTGTGTGTCTGTTAATATTATCGAAAATCCAAATGGAGAAAATCTTGACGAGTTGAAAATAAATAAAAAAAAACCGAAGGAGTTTTCCTCCTTGAGAAACTAACACAATAGTTAAATCTTAATCAGGGGCGGGTAATGAAATTAAACCTTGTTGGTAAATTGTACAAAAAAAGAAGCCATCAAATTTTGAAGATGACGCACGTAAAGTTGATGCGTCAACTTTAACTTCCCTAAAAAAATTTAAAGGATTTGCCTTCACATTATCTTGGGTAATGTTAAAACAAAAACGTTTGTTTGTGTCGTGTCATACAAAATAAATGTACACAATGTCTTTTGTCACAATGATTATCTTTATGAAAACATCAAAAAAAATTGTAATATTATTCATCTTTCATTTTTTAAAACTTATTATGATCAATTATCATTTCTCAAATGAAAATTGACATTTGAAGCCCATAATTATTATATGTCTGTTTATATTTCAAGGCACATTATAGATATCAGTATTAGATACTACTAAAACGATTATTTGTTGTCGGGATCATGTAAAATGACCTCCCTTTTTATGACGGAACAATTTCCTAGTAATAATTTATTTAATTATTAAAATGTACATAAAATTAAGAGTAAAAGTAAGAGTTGTACAGTCAACAGTGGACAGTGTACGTACAGTGTAGTTAAGTTGGGTGGAATAAATTTAGATTTAAAATAATAATTTTTTATTGACTGTCAAAGTATTAAAATACAAAAATGGAACTAATCATGTACATGATAGTAAAACAACTGGGAAGTTATGAGCTTAACGTACTTATTACGTATTATTCTTTTTTTGCTTATCTATTTGGTTTGAATAAGAAACAAGTGTTTGTTATTGGGATTAGATGAATGAAAATTGAATAATAATAAATTTTTTTAATTTAAAATGATGAGCATGATACTTTGACATAATATGAGTTTTCATTTTCTATTCTCTCTCTTCTTTTGATTATCATCTTTTGACTACCGCCTTCTTCCATTGTTTCAACACAAAAAATCCAAAGAACAATTCTATCAACACAATCTCACAACAGAGAGAGAGAGAGAGAGAGGGAGAAAAAAAACTATGAGCTCTTTATCCTCTTTTATGTTATTCAACCATTTAAAAAAAATAGAATGACAATTTCTTCAACACAAATTCAGGTGAGTCTAGGCCCTAGAAAATGGGCGGAATTAAATTACAAAAATAATATTTAATTTTTTTCTAAATTTTAAAACTAAACATCTTACTCTTCCTTTACACTCCAGTCTCCAGTAAATTAAAATGAAAGTTCAAAGATGATCTTGACTCATAATTGAAGATGAAATTCAGTGGGTGATGATCTCAAGAGTAATAATTTTTGACTAATAGAGAAACGGTTGATAGTGTGGAGTCAAGAATGATTAGAGATTGATTGATTTCACATTGAAATTGATAGACAAGAAAAGATTCATTGGAGGGTTGGCTCTCTGTTTTGTTGATAATAAATTATATTTTTTTGAGTTGAAAAAAAAATTGGGGGGTTTAGAAGAAGAAGGAGAATCAATAAAAATAAAAATAGTCAAGGCTTGTTCCCATCTGTTAAGGGTGATGGCAATAACTCACACTTTTTTCTACCAACTGTAGGACGTCCCTATAGGTTCCTTTGGACTGTGTGACCCTCAGGGGGTCTACCACAGACACATGTTAGTTGAATACTCGAATTTATTACCTCCCTCACTCTGGGTGCAAATTGAGAACCTTCCTTTTCTTACACCCCATCCCCCCTCTCTCTCTTGATATTAAAATCTTCACCATTTAACTTATTACACCATCTCCAACTTCATCTCTCTAACTTCCTCCTCCTCTTTAACACTGACGACTCTCCTCTCTTACTCTTGAGTTGAGAAATTCAATACAATTCGTCTTCTCTCTCTGTACACACGCATAAAATCAAATAACTAGTCAATTTATTACCATATTAAACACCTCAAGCCACAACTTTTTTTTCATTTTTTTTATCGCCCAAACCCCCAAAATTATCATGAGACACCTTTCCTCACTATCATCATCACAGTCAGATCACAACTCAGGTGTCTGTCATGTCCCATTAATTCTGTCATGTAAAATTACCTCTCCTCTTTTTTTGAGGTAAAATAATTTGACATAAAAAATTATTGTAAAGTAAAGACAGATCAATTAGAATTTGAATCATTTCCGGGGGATTCGGGTTATGATTTTTAAATAGAATATTTGATTTTATTGATTTTAATTGATCAAGAAAAGAATTGTGTAGAAAAAAAGAAAGAAAATCTTTGTATGGGATCTCTTGAGAGGTGTGAATGAGTGTAAAAAGTGTCTCTAATTTATTTAATTTATTATTTAGTAAATATTTAAACAAAGCGTGGATAATTCTGTGTGCCTGTCTAAATGGGTGTTCTTCACTCCAGGCTCTTTTTTTCTCCTCCACTTTTCTACAGACTCTGAGACGCTGCATGACGTTAGGGCCATTGAAAAATGTTGGGCATACCAAAACCCAAAGACTAAATTTTTATATGTTGAAGAAGCATTTGTGAGAAGGTGGATAATTTAACACTACATTGGACACATGTATGATTACAAATACAAATAAAATCATAAACATTATAGCAATAATAATAATAATAATGGTTTGACTAACATCATCTCTATTCTCTCTCTCTGTCCTTTTGTACAACTGAGGTTGAGGTTAGAGCGAAACAAAATAGTAAAATGAATTATGACGCTAATGTATTATATTACACACATTACATTTGTAGGCAGAAAAGAGATTTTTTTTGAATGGAACAAGTTGAATTTTGTATAATTTCGTCTTGGTTTTATCATTCTTTTATTTTTTTAATATTAATATCTGTACAGATACAGGTTACATATGTTTGGCTTTGGATAAAATATTTGTTAAATTTTTATAGGATAGACTAGAGTCTCTTTTTTATTGTATGGTTGTTATTGTAAATGGTGACGGTGTGTATAATGAACGAGAATAATTTCTCTCTCTCTCTCTCTCTCTCTTTAGTAATATATTAGACTTTTTTAGTCGATGTAGCATCAACTTTTTAATTTTTTTTATATTTATTGCCATTGTGCAGTCATGAATAGAATTAATTAATTTTTATACCCCCCCCCCCCTCTTCTTCCCCTCCTTCATATGATTCTCCTTTTATTTGTTTAAGTCTTCAAAAAATAAAGTCACTGTACTGTGTACTGTACTAACAATGAAAAAATTTTATCAAGATTTATCATGTAGACAAAAAAAGAGAACCGAGTCTAATTCATAATTACACACGCCAAAATCCTTTTTGCAATTGTAACTGTTTATTTTAGTCGACATAGTTTAGAGTTAAATTTAAAACGAGACAGAAACAAAGAATTAAAAAAAAGTACAGTTAATTTTAGTTTGTAAACTTCTTGTTTAGAAATAAATAATAATAATTTTATTACAGATATTTTTCAAGTTTAAACCCTTTCGGCATATTTATTTGTATGTTTTATAGGTAAGTCGTTCAATTATCTTTTATTATTTTACCTGATAAAGAATGTTTTTTTAATTAACTAATTAATTATTGTATGGCAGGAAATACAGTACTATATATATGTATACAGGAGCATCTGTATTTTTGTCATTATTTATAGAGATGGCTAATATTAAATATTTGACATTTGATGAAACTGAAACAAAAAAAAGAGAAAGATTTCTAAAAATAAAATGGCGTGTCAATTTCTCATTAAGAGAGTCACCCCCAAGATAATTTCTTTGTGTGTGTTTGATTGAAATAAAATGGAATTAGAATGGAAAAATGTAAACATTGCAAAGTCTTCTCTCTCTCCGTTTTAGTTTTCATCTCACCTTGAGTCATTTAATGTACAAGTGTCTACCCGTGTACGTAATTAATTACTCTAGAGACGATGATGATGATGAAGAGAAAGGGAAACGGTTCATTTATGAGATGTTTTTCCATGTAATATGGGGTCACATTACATTTTATTTAGGAGGTGGAAATGAGTCTCTTTCCTCATCGTTACTGCGTATACCGGAGGAAGTTGAAGTTTTTTTTAAAAAAAATAGAGTCGAGATGGAGAAAGAGAAAAGAGTACAAAATTGGATGGGAAGATAAATTTCATTTTAATTACTCTTCACCATTCCTCCTGGACGAAACATGTCTGACAATTTTATAGCTTTATTTTACTACAATTTAACTTGTGTAGTTTTGTCAATTTAATTCTTTATTTGTCTGATTGACAAAAATCAGTGCAAAGTGAAAGTTTTTTTTTGTATTTTGTGTAGTGTAAAAATATACAGACAAAATTATTTAAAAATTTGAGTGATTTTTGTGTAAAAATGACGGATATTATGCATCTCGAATCCACTCGGAATGTTCGCTGTATCGCCATTACGGATATTGTAAAAAATATTTTAATTGAACTTTAATTAATTTAAAATAAAACTTTATTTGTAATATTTATCTTTTATATTAAAAGATAATTTCAGTCATCTCAGCTTGTCTTGGTTTTGCGGGAGTGGCTTGTCTAGTTGAGATTCTTGATTCATTTCAAATTGATAATGGTAAATTTTAATTTAATTCATCAATTAAATTTCATTTCTTCTTATTTTAAAGACAAATCACCAAAAATAAAATTAAAAAAGAAAACTTCTTATAAAAATTGTTTACTGTACACATAGAACGTCTCAAAGTTGGAGCTTGGACTCTCTCCTTGATAATAAATGTACTTCATCTCTCCGCTGGATTATCTTTACTCCGGGGATCTTCCGACAAGGTCCGTCCAATGTCTTTTTTTTCATTTTTTCTGTACAAAAAGAAAAGTATTTTCTTTTATGAAATTCTTATCTCAAAAAAATACTTTTTAAATTTTTGTCTTTCCTCTTTTACTAAAAGAGAGAGAGAGACTTGTGAGAAGAATTTTAGTTTGAAGATATGAGAAGAAGAAGAAAAAGAGAAAAAAAACAGTTTCTTTATTCTTTTCTGGTTTGTGTAATTTCCCTAGGGTGACTCGTCGTCAATTCACTATGCTGGCTACTGGTTTAGCATGTCAATGCTCATGATGATAATACTGAGCATTCAATTTTTCTTCAGTTTTAGAAGTTCTCTCCACATCCTCATCTTCTACTTGTCTCACATGATATTCCGGACAGTTGCCATGCTTAAATTACATGAATACATTAACCAACTCACAACATTTACTCGTACAATGAGAGGAGACAATGATCATTTCTTCACTACGACAATCCTTCAAGTCCCTCATTCTCACTCTACAACAACAACAAAGTCACTCACACCCAACAAAACATTATCCAGTCTCAACACTTCTCAACAATCTCTTCAATTATCTTGTAAATTGTAAATTTTAAATTTAATTTACCAAATTTTCCTTTCTATTGTTTTTCTCTTTTATAAAAACTGACTGAATAATTTTAAATTTAATTTAATTTACAATTATTTATTATTTTTATTGTTTATTCCTGTAAAGTGTAAATCTATCATAAAATTAAATTAACAACAACAATTGAAAAAAACTACCAATACACTACAAGTTTGTCATTTATTTTATAATTATTTTATATTCCCATTTAAACTAGGGAGAGAGACCAAGGCCACAGGACTCAGTAATGTCGAACTTATTGTTTTTTTAGAGCTAGAAAATAATTATTTATCACGCAATGTCATACCACTTCATTCTCCATTTCCATGTTTCTGTTTCCATTTTCCATGTTAAAACTCCAAAAAAAGAGAAAACTTTCTACTAAGGTTTCTAATGCTTTCCATTGTGTGTCCTCTCTTGTTCGTAATTTCAGCTAATTGACATGCAAAGTAATGGACTAGACTCGCAAGTTTTTTTTTGTCCTATAACTTTCTCATATATTTTCTCCTCCTTGTTTGACTCTCCTACATATGTACGAGGAGTGAAATGAGGCGTATGCGCAATTGAAGAGGAAGAATAATAAAACTTGAAGAAAATGCTCTAGTTCACAGGACTTTATAATATTAAAAAAAAAAAATACATAAGTCATACATACAAAAAGGGATACTTTCTCTCTATAATAAAACCCGGGGGATCGCGCCAGTATTTTTTAGAGAGAGAGAAAAAAATATAAAATAGAATGGATATATCACCGGCGGGCCCATTAGGTTAATACGTAAAACCCTTTTTTCTATCTATTTTTCCTAGTTATTGCATTTTACCATTGCGATTTTCATTGCATTCCATACCTCTCCCTCCCCTTCTCTCTCTATTTTCCCCCTCCTTCTCTCTTTGAGTCTCTTTTTAGACTTGCTCCAATTCCAATTTTGTGTAATCATTCCAGTTTCAGCCTTTCAATTCCAACTAATGGACTCGAGCTATAAGGAACTCTCTCAAAGAGAAAAAAAAACCGAATCGGTTCACCACTCACGTTCTTCATAGATAGACACAGAGAGGACAACAAGCAACAAAAATAGTTTTTTTAGAATTGTTTTCTAAACATTGTGACAATTATTTCCATAGATTTTTTTTATTATTGTTTTTTAAACTCTACATATTCTACAACAACTAAAATTTTATTCCACGAGTCTTCATATTGACTTTAGTAAAAGAGTGTAAATAATTCGTCAATTTTTTTTGTGTGTCACTCCCTCCCCTCCACCTTCTCGTCGACTGTCGACTAAGCCTGTTTTTGGCTGTTGCTGTGTGTCTCATCTTTTTATACATGGAGAAACTAGGAAATTTCGTGGGGGCTTGCCATTGGACTGAATTGGAGGGTCTTGAGTTTTTTGGGGTATAGACAAAAGAGAAAGTAGCTTATAGGGGTATTTGAGGAAATAATGGTCAAAAAGTAAAGTTTATAAACAGAAGGAAAAAGGAAGTAGTCAAGGAACAAAAGAGAGAGAGAGAGAGAGCAGCCGGTCATTTTTAGGATTTGAATTTTTTATCAATTGGAATCATTGGAAGAAATTGCGCAATTTATTCCTCTGGCCATTATCTCTCCTCGTCAAACTGTGCTAGGAGAGGGAGGAGGAGGATAATATATATGTATAATACATGAAATTTGAGAGTAAAAAAAAGGATAAGAAGGTACAACTATAAAGTTTTTTTTTGTGCTCGAGTATTTATCGTAAAATTTGTATTACCTTCCGCTCTCTTACATCATCCAACATCCCACATTGGCTGTACAGTAGTCTCTTACATTTGTAGAGACAACTCTTGTCTTGTCTTGTCAGTTGGAACTGGAGGCTGTCAATTTTTCATGGAGACTTCCTCATCTCTCCTATTCTTCAAGGCTGGCCCCCTGGTCTAATTATTCGTGCAGTTTTCTCCATTTTTTTATACATTTGTGCTATTTTTTTTGTGGAGGAGTCATGGTTCATGACTAAAATTGACATTTGGGGTCCAACGTATTTTTATTGTGGTGGTTTTTGGGGTTGTGGTTTGCGGTAGTTTTTTTGTGTCATTTTCCTTTCTTGTTTGGCACTGGAGAAAAGAAAAAGAGGGATCACGAAAGAGAGGCAAGAGGAAGTTCAGAGTCAGTCGGTCTTGGAATCGCCAGCTATCGCGGCTTCCAATTTCTTCTCCGTTTTTTTCTACTCTTGGAATTGCCAAGTGAAGTTTGTACTGTTTTTTGAGGGGGACTCACTTTCACTGGACCCTCTTGACACGAGTAGTGACACGGTAGAGACGAAAGGGTCCAGAAAATGAAGTCTCCTAAAATTCTCAATACTCCCATCTACTATAAATTAACTAAGGTTGTGGCTGTGGCTGATATTGTGAGTGAATTTATATTTAAATTTAATTTTTAGAATTAAAAAGTTAATTTAATTTAATATTTTTTTGTATTTAAATTATTTTCAGATCCTTTCCTTAACAGACACAATCCTCACAGCCCTCATATTTTTTGGGGATGAGGAGGACACGTATAAAAGTCTTTATTATAAATTGGTCAAACAGAATGGAATTATTTTACTACATTCGGGTGATGAAGGTTAATTTAAAATAATAAATTATATTTAAATTATTAATTAAATATAAATATGTATAATGTTGTCATTTTTTAAATTTTTAGTTAAATGGAATCAAAATTTCTTGTCATGGGGGGCTCTAGTATTGACAACAATGTTTAATTTAATATGGTTCAATTGTAGCTGTTATTTATTATGGTCGACCAAGAAGGTACGAAATTTACAGAAATTTTAATAAAAATTTAAATTCCTGCCCTATAAAATTGATATTCAAGTCATAAAATTGGAAGAGTTCATAAAAAAATGGGGGTCATCCTCATGACTAATCAGAGTCAGTTGATATATAAATAATAATAGAGGATAATTAATTCTATTGATTTTTTTTCTAGACTTACCTGACCATTAGTAATCGAATTAATTACTGTACGTCGTGGCTTATCGTCTCGAGTGTCCTCCTCATTGTTTATTCTGTCCATATCTTCACAAATGGCAAAGAATTACCGATGGCTCTCCTAGCTTCACTAGCAGCCCTTGTTCATCGTGTCCTCGTCATTTGTATTGTGTACGGTTTTTTCCTTCATTTGGAAGAAACTGTCCGACCTTTTTTCACTACTGTGGATGGCATCTACTTGGAACCCCACAAGGCTGGGCAAGCCTACGGATTTGAACATTTTCCACATATATAATGGTCCGAGACCATTTAATTAATTAAATATTTTTACAAAATTGAGATCTCACATGTATTCTTCTTCTCTTCGTCAGTGCTCTAAAAAAATTTCTCCAAAAAAACAAGGAACCAAAAATAAGACAGAAGCAATAAGGAACTTTTTTTTTGTACATTCATTTGTGTCTCACCTGTGGTTGTGGCTCGGCTGGCTGTGGAGTGCAAATTACGTTTTACTTATCAGTAAAAATATAATAACTCACAATATTTATTTTTAATTAAGTACCTAATTGTCGTCTATATTTTTGAACCTAGAAAAAATGAGATAAATATTAATTCCATTTAGTCATTTTTGTAAAAAGAAAAAGACAAATTAATAGCTGACATATTGAGACGCTTGCCAATCTCCTTACAATTTATACACATGTATGTACATATGTAATAATACAAATTTATTGACAAATTTGTATTATGGAATGAACAATTTTTGCAAAAAAAATAATTAACTTTTTTGCAATTTAGTAGTGTCTAGTATCTAGTTAGTAGAGTACAAAATAGTAGAAAGTTTATGACGGTTGTATCAATTTGAGCGTCTATATCTGTACAGAATGTATAAAAAAAATATTTATTAGGCTATGGCCCGCTGGACATATAAAAAATGGTATTAATGACGTGTATCAAATTAAAGATATAAAAAAGAAACAAGTGGCTCTCAACTCAACGATATTTCATATCCATTAATTTTTCCACACGATATTAAATTCAATATCAAAATAATAAAACGAAAATAAAATAAATTACAAATAACTTTGTATTATATACATATTCTATTTTATGTACTATTTGATTTTCTTTCGATGAATGTGATCATGTGACCAATGTCAAGGACTTGACATGTTTTTTCTTTGCATTTTTTACATTCCTACAAACCCAAATTGGGTCAATGTCAAAGTCAACTACTGTGTGTATGTGCTCTTTCTAGTTTCTAGTTTTTGTTTGCAAAAGCGGAAGTCAACAATCTCATGAAATAATCTTGTAATCATAATTACAACCCTTGCAAAAAATTGTGCCAACGTCAACGACAATTTCTTTTTTTTTACAACATACAAAAGAATTTAGAAATAATGTTAAAAGTCAGAACAAAAAAGAAAAAAAACCTTTTTTTGTGTGTCGGGTGTCCATCATTTGTGAATTGTGACGGATGAAATTTTCTCCATTTGTTGTCGCTTTCTTTCTTAAGATTTCTTTTTTTATTGAGTTTATTCTCAACATAGTTAAAAAAACAAGATTGGGAATTTTGATATGGGCTTTAAAAATAAATTGTAGATTTTAGATGTAGACAAAAAAAAGAGTTGAGAAAAGCATGTGTTCCACTGCATTTTTCCTTTGTCGTTATTTCCAGCTGACTTTTTTTTCTAACTTTTATCACTGTTGGTCCTTATTCTGGAGTGGTGGTAGTTTTTTAATGAAAAATATTTTTTTATAGACAAAACTACAGACAACTGCCAGCTTATTAGTCTCTTTTTTTCTAGATCCATTTTTTAAGTAATTTTCTTTTTATAAAGATAAAAAAAAGTAGTTTATTTTTCGTGACCTTTTTTTGGTCGTAAATGACTGTTATTATCCCTCCTGGGTTGCTTCAAGCTCAATTAAATCAAAATTATTATGCAAGAACTATCATTATGCTCAAAAATAACAGCAAATTGTCCCTCTCTTGGCCATGACCTTTTCTTTAATTTTAGATCCCGTCAAAAATGGGATGGATTTTTTTACAAAATATTTTTTTTTACATTCTTTGTATAATAATAACGTCTATATTTTACAAGGACCCTCCCCTCTCTTTTCTTGTTGATTCAACTGGAACTCAAAATACTGGACGCCTTTTCTATATATTTGCCAGTTTGTCGGGTATTAGAGCTGACAGGTTGTCGGATAAATGTATGAGATGAGTTGCAAATTGTAACGTATAAATAAATACAAGTTTATATTAAATGCATTATAGAGAGAAAATAAATGGGTTGACATGTTTAAACAACTTACGTAATATCTAGAGCAGACTTTCACCTGTACTACTGTAACAGGTGAAAGTTGTTATTATTTATTTTAGGAAAAACATGTCCAATAATAAAAGTTTCTTTTATATTATTTAAAATTAAATTAATTTCAATATATTTGATGAGGTCAAACGGTCCATAATTTTTTTCATTCTATTTTTGATTCCATTCCATATTTAAAAATAAAAAAACAACATTTTTAATGGAATTAAAACCGCTTCCAAAATTGAATTTAGTTTTTTTTGTCTAAATTAATTCATTTTGTTCCCTGTCACATTGACTTGGCTATTATTTTTTTTTGTAAAAGTATGTACATGCATTAGTAACTAGTGTCCTACAAAGATTTAATCTTTTTAAATCCAACTTGTCTCACAATATTATTTTAACATCAAAGTAATTATATCTGACTTTTTAATTGTATCCCAAAAACTCCCCCCAAAATAGTTTTACGAGACTCAAAACCTTGAAATATTTTATATTTAAATTTGATCCAATTAAAAAATTCCCTCTGTATACATAAAAAGGAGACCAAGTCACGAAGGAAATGTAAAATCAAGAGAGAGAGAGAGAGAAATAATTCAGTGCGTGTGTCTACGTGTGTGAGAATTTCACTCCAGATTAAAATTGACATAGACAATCTTTTTTTTCCCCTTTGACAATGGCACGTCAGTCTCCCTTTCAACTTTTTTTTCTCTTTGTTTTAGTTGAAGGAATTTTGGGTGAAATTTTAATAACAAAATTATAAATAAATTGTCTACCTTTTTTCAACTAAGACTTTTAGTAGTAAAATAATGCGCCAAATTTTATGACTCTCCTACTTTTACCATTTCCTTGCGCCGTGTGCTCAACAAATTATAAATTTATTTTCCATACATTATGCCGTACACCATGAGCCTTTCTCTCCTTTTATGAATTTAAATAGAATTTGCAAAAAAAATTGAAAAAAAAATTTGTCAAAATCCATGGCTAATGTCCAAACTTGTTTTCTCTTTTTTTTGCACAAAAAATTTATGTCTAGACATAAACAAGATGGTGATGACTATCTCCCTGAAAATTAGAGAGAGAGAGAAAGTAAGAGAATTTATTTTGATAGTAAAAAAGATGTAGAAAATGTATTTCTTCCTATAAAACTATCAGCACTGAAACTGAAAGGCAGAAAAAAAGAGAAAGCAAGTGAAAGTGTAGCAGTTGCGTCAGACTAAAAATTGTATCAGTAATGCCCACTCTTTCCCAACATTCAACTTATTTTTTTTTCAAGTAGCACAAGTCAAAATGAAGTACAAGCCAACTTACTGACTACAGACTAAAGGCCAAGCCATTGCCATTGCCAAAAGGACCAAAAAAAAGTTGCTTTTTTGTTACTTTCAACTTGATATACACATAGAGCCCAACATAATGTTTTCTTATACAAGAACTTTTTTTCTGATTGGATAAGCCTTGTAAATGTTAGCCATGTATAATGCATCAAGTACAATTTTTGCCTAAAAAAACTACCCCTCCTCCAAATTTACTTTCAACAGTGAGAGAAGCATTACAGTAAATAAAAAGGAGTCCGAATGTTGCGGAATACCGACGAGTACTTGAGGAAAGTGTCCTCAATATAAGAGAGATCACACCGAAAAAATATAAATCATTTTAGTCTTCATACCGGCCATCTCTCTCTCTCTCTCTCTCTGTTTCTTTGGCTCACGTCCAGTTTTAATTGAAACTAAAGAATTTAGTGGAAAAAACTTTAAACTTTTTTTAAAACTTTTTTTTCTGTATTTTATCACCTTGGGGGTTTTATTTTGTTGGAAAATGGTGGGAGATTAATATTTTGAAAAAAAGTTCCTTTTCTGTCCAAAGTTTGACGGTAAAAAAAAATAAGACTGACGCATTCCATGTCATTAGACGATGAACGGACACATTCATCTCAAAAAAAAATGTTGGTAGTCAAGTAAACTCCATTCCATTAGAGTGATTTCCATTATGGTAAAATGGTTCTTATTTTCTTTTTATAGACAAAACAATTTCTCTTGTTGATATCACTCGACTCCCCCTTCCACTTTTCTAAAATCTTTAACTTTCTCTCCAACTTTCTCTTATTTTTTCTTGTATCTCCAGACATGAACATGCTTTAACCAAATAAAATACTTGTGGTAATAGACCTATAAAAATAATAAACATTTTTTTTGTGTATTATTAAAACAAAGATAAATTACAATTTGGAGTGAATTGTTACTCATCCATCAATTCTATTTTGTGCCCTCTTGCTCTCTCTCTCTTGTGAAAGAGAACTGGAGAAAGTAATCTGGATAAATTTACTCGAGTTGAATTGAACCCTTCAACTCACTCCACACTCCTGTCTTTATATTTTCCCTTTAGAGTTCGGCACGCTCACAAATAAAAGAAATAATCAACAACCTTTCATCCTCTGACCCCCACCAATCTCAGTCATGAGCCTCCCCTCCATTAGTCTGTGAGTCGAAACTGTCACAAACAAAAATAAAAGTTGTTTGCCAACTCCAAAATTCTTTCAAGTTTCCCCAAAAAAAGGAGGAGGAGCAGAAGAAGGGAAAATGAATGAATGGGTTTAGAAAACTAGCGGGCAGTTTTACGTATGTTGATGTTGATACAAAGTATAAAGGAGAAAGTGTGTAGAATAAAAATAAGGAAATAGGGGATTTTACTAGTTAAATGCCCAAACTTAATGGCACAATAGTTTCCTTTCTCATGTTATTGTTCATTATACGTACAAGTACACAAGAGGGGGATTATTGATTGAAATCGCAAAAGTCGGTATATCGTCATACCATTCCCATTTTGCGATTGTACAAAGTACAAGAAAAAGGAGGAGGAGAAGGAGGAGGGGGAGTGGAGAGAGAGAAAGTGGAGAAAAGTCAAGGAGAAAGCCGAGGAGAGTGTGCAGAGAAATGAGAATGAGGCAAAAAAACGGGGAAGAGTACACTACACCAATGTTAAAAAGGGAGAGAAAGCCACGAGGTAGAATATTTCCACACTCAACTTTTTTTTCTTGGACAAAATGCGGACAAAGTAAAAGTATTGAGAGAAAGTGAGAGAGAGAGAAAATGCATGAGTTAAAGGGAAACTCAGCCACAGCTTTTTTTTCATTCTCAATTTTGACTCTGAATCCTACATCCTAGTGAAATTCTCTAGTCCTCCTCTACTTTCTCTAGGATCTAGGAAGAGAAAGTAGGGTTTTGCCAAAAATAAAAAATCTTGTCAAGATTCCCATTCCTTGTCATAATTTCTCTTTTATATATTTTTTTCTTCAAAAGTCAAAGGAGAAAGCGGGTGAAAGGAAGAAATCTCGTTCTCACTTTTCTGTCTCTTGAGAAATCAGTCATGGACACAAAATACTCGGTTAGTTTATTTCGAGAAAAAGCCGGGAGCTGAGTTTGGACTCGTGTGCGTTCTGATTTTTTTATTTGTGTTTGTGTTTTGTGTTCTTTCTTTTACAGTTTTCAGTTTAAGTTATAGCCTTCAACTTTTTTTCTACTTTTCTTCTGGCCTCTGCTAACAATGTAAGTCAAAAAAAACATTTAAAAATGTTTTTTTTCTTGTGTCAATCCAAGAGTTAAAGACACGAATACAATTAGACAATTACAGTCCACATTTTGTGCACACGACATGTCAAAGGGGAAGACATGATCGGTATTGGCATAATATTTTTAAATTATTTAGTATTTGCCTAAAGTCTCTCATGAATTTTCTCATTTTCATTCTCTTTATCCTCCACTAAAAATATTTCTGTCACCGTCAGTGCAGTGGCAAGTATAGTACAGAATAGAGGGACTGTCACTTTCTAGACTTTCACCACTTTCTCTCTCTCTCTCTCTGAAAAGTGAAAAGAGCGTCAGTTTGTCTTTGGACAATCATCAGAGACGACCAAAAAATTTGTGACTATGTGCCACATGTGAGGTAGACAATTTTTTTTATTGTATTTTTACTCCCCATTTTGCCAAAAGAGAAAGTTTGAGCATGTGACATGCAAAAAAATTGTAGGGAGTTGATCATTCTCATATTTGACTCGTCACCAGCACCAGTTTCTATAAAACTTGAGTCTGTTTTTGTAGAGAGAGAGAGAGAGAGAAAGCTAAAGTTTGTGCACAAACAAAATACAAAATATTGTACAGGTAAATATTGAATTGGAATGGGAATAAATAAAAGGGGGGAAGTGGGGTGGGAGTAAAAACGATCGATTTGCATACATATGAGATTATTAATGGGCACCTCTCTCTCTCTCTTTGAGAGAGGAACCTCCTCAACATGAGCCAAGAGGAGTAAAGTGACAGTTTTATAAATTGTCTCACTCTCCCCTATTTTACCATGTGTTGTGTCCCAATCCCAATGATAATTAAATCGTTAGCTTGTTCTCTCCCCATCTCCCCTGTACATGAGCTGAACAAGCCCATTTTCTTGTACTATAAATGTGCCAGAGTGCAACACGGGACATAGTGTGTGATTACCCCCAATTTCCACATTTACGGTGGGGAGTTATTAATGTGGACATCCCTACTTGGAGACAGTTTTTGTCGAGGGTACAAATTTTACGTTTGCATAAATTCAAGTAAGTCAACCAACCAGAAAAATCATTAAACCCTTGAGAGATGCTTGGCCCATACTTTTTGACGGGAATTTGTCATGTGCACATTGAACATTGAGAGCTCGTTTTAATATGAAATTAATTATTCTCTTTTTTGTGATATCCCAATTTTAATTATTTTGTCTCACTCTTACATGAAAATTACCTTTTGTATTTTTTACAGACAAAGAAATGGAGACTGGAAAAGTGACTGGTGCCAATCTTTCTGATTAAGTCCAGACCGGATTTTATTTTATTTTTCATCGGTGGATTAAGATTACATGGAAAATTGTTCAAGTCAACGAATTGCAAGGATTATTGCTCTGATTGACGAAGTTTGTTTATTTTAATTTAATATTTAAATTTTAAATAATAATTTAATTTTCATTTTGATTCTGACTCTAGCTCTGGTCTGTGATTGACTTACTCTTTACATTTATCATTCATTTTGGTGGGGAACATGTCAATGGAATTTTTTATCAGCTGGAACTCCAAGCAGATTTGGGTTTACTTCATCCCAATCAAGGTGAGAATTTAGATAAATTAAATTCTCAATTTATTTTAAGTGACAATACTACTTACATCTCTGTATTATTTTTAGTGATGGGCAAGAGAGCCTTAATGGGCTTACTTTTTTTTCTTTCTTGTAAGTTGTTAATTAATAATTTAATTAAATAAAATATTTAATTAAAATAAATTATTTTAAATAATAATAATAATTTTTTTGCAGTACTTGTGAATGTCCTGTGGATTTTTGCGGGCTTCATTTTATTCAAGGCAACTGATACGGTGAGTCTAGTAAATAGTAGAATAATTATTTAAAATATTATTAAAAATTAAAAATAAATTTTTTTTTGATTGTAGATTCACTGCACAGCCTCGTACCGTCGTCGTCTCCAATATTGTAAAATTTGGTTAAGTATTTCAATCCTTTTGTTGACACTTCATGGATTAAATATGTGTATCTACATAACAGAGAGCTTCCTCCAAATGGGCTTAGCTTTAAGTGCCTTCCTCACTCGTAGTGTCTTTATGTATTTTGTCCGAAAATTCATGAGAGAATTAGAGCTCGGCCCACAAATCTCCACTACCATGGTCATGACCCCCATTTGTGTCCAGTATGAACCCAGACATGGAACTGGTCAAGAAACTCAAGCCCTTTTTAATTGTACTCCATCCTCCTCAAGTCCTTCAAGAAATAGTCACCATTCCCGATCAAATAATCCAAGAATGGGAAAATATTCTTTTGCTAATTCCAATCAACAAGCTCAAATTCAAAGCAATAATAATCATCACGGGTCGTCAACCACCTCAACAAGAATGTCCACTCCTTTTGATAGTGAACGACATGGACTTTTAACAGATTCAGAACAAGACCCAAATGAGGAACAGGTGGGGTCATCCCAAACTATCATCACTTTAAATCCATTGAGTCATTAATATTTAAATAGTTCCTCACAAATTATTTATTTATACACAAAAACAACCTTCTCATCACTTTATAACTGCCAATTTTTTAAATAGTTAATTCATTCAAGCGCTTGTTGCTACACTTAAATTAATTTTAGATGTCAAAAAACTTAATTTAGATTTAGATTGCAATTTACAAAGTGCTCAACTTTTTGCTTCAACAATGTACCAGAGACTTTAATTGTAATTAATTTTAGTCAAAGTTAAAATTTATTTTGGAGAGAGAAAGATTTTGAGGGAGAATTTGAATGGGGAATTTTCACTTGTACCTTGACCACTGAAAAGACTAAAATGGTCAATTTAAATTGACAATTTTTGAGGCAGAATAGGAAAGGAAGATTAATCGAGTTAATTTGTTTTTAATAAAAATATTTTAATTGCAATAATAAGATTATAACTTGTGATAAAATGTAAATAAATGAGTGAAGCATTGTGCAAGCTACAGATAACAATGAAAAAAATGCTTGAATTATGTGAGACTGTTATTTTAATTTGTAAAATTAAATATTTTAACTATAGTTGGTGCTAAATACATTGCCTGAATTGTTGTTTATGTAGGAATAATAATCAAATGATTGCACAATGCTAAATGCTACACTAAAATTTATATTTTAATTTTGAAAAATAAATTACACAATTTTTGTACAAAATACACTAATTTCTCGAAATTTAGTTATTTTCATTTATTGTCATGGAACTTAAATGAATAACAATGACAATCAACAATTTGTACAACAAATTTAGTAAAAATTGTGATCAAGAGATCAATAGCACCTGAGCTTGAGTCGGGGGACTCTAATTAAATTTAATTATGGCAAATTTCAATCTCAATTAACACGTACACATTGTCAAAATTGTAAAATTTTAGTTTCACATTCGAAATTAACAAGGTAAGTATAATTTGTATAATTAAACAAATTTTTAGCAGAATAAAATGGAGAATTTTTAATTGTATTTAATTAGTTATCAACTAAAAAATGCCTGTGGTGAGGATAGCAGATGAAAATGCATTTCAAACGGAGCTACAAAAAGCAGCTGGCAAGCTCGTCATCATTGACTTTACAGCAACATGGTAAAATAAAAATTGAAATAGAAAATTTGTTCTAAAATAATAATTATTATTAATATTGAAATTAAATTGTAGGTGTGGTTCTTGCAAGCAAATAGCCCCATTTTTTGAAGAATTGAGTAACAAATATCCCTCCTCCGTCTTTCTAAAAGTGGACGTTGACGATAATTCAGAGATAGCAATGGAGTACGACGTGACGGCCATGCCAACATTTTTATTCTTAAAAAAACTGAAAGAAATTGATCGTGTCTTGGGTGCAGACTACCAAGGACTTGAAAACAGAGTCCACAATTGGAGCTCCTCAACCTCATCCTTTGTTGACTCGTCAACCCATCAAAATTCAAGGGAGGGAACCGGAAGTACTCAAAATAAAACGTACGAGTCCAACAAAGACACTCCACTCACCACAAGTCAAACACGATCCTTGACTAGTGACAAAATCAACACAAATACTCATGCCGCCGTTCTAGCCCTCTCCAACAGTTTGAATCAAGGACCCAATCAAGCTGCCATTGCAGCCCTTACAAACAGTTTCTCAAATCCTCCTCTTCCTCCTCCACCACTTCCTCCAACTGGTCCACCTTTGGCCCCAAAACTTAGCAGTCAAATCAAAAATCGACCCATTCACCTCTTGCCCCCAGGCTACTCCCCGTATTACTTATCTCAAATTCCAAATGGAGGCAACATGGCCAACTCCATTCCAACTGCTTTGATGAAAGCTCAATTTGACAGTAATAGAGGTCAAGGGTCATTGATCCCTGACCAGAATAGTTTGATGGAGAAAGATGAAGGAATTAATTCTAATCAAGTCCATGAGACTTCAATGGAAAATGAGATGAGAAAAAATGAGGGAAAGTCCGAGACGACATCGACAAAAGAAAAAAGGAAAAAATCGAGTCATCGAACCAGGTCAACTCACCGAAAAGAGTCTCAACATTCATCAACAAATTCATCTCAACCCGCCACCAAAGTCAATAAAGAGAATGAAACTTTTGCTCAAAAGGCTCTCAAAGTCAAAAAAAAATTACCCATGTCTGTCGTTCAAATTCGATTGGCTGATGGATCCAAGTAACTTTTTTTATTTGTTTGTTCAATATTTTTCATATTTTTTTTAAAAGAAAAGTTTTTCAAAAAAGGTTAGGAAATTCACAACTATTTTTTTCAACTAGAATGACAGCCACTTTCAACACAAGTCACACCGTCTCAAAAATACGTGAATTTATAAACAATGCTCGACCTGCCTACGCCACAAAGTCATTTATTTTATCGACAATTTTCCCAAGTAGAGAAATATCTAATGAAGATCAAACTCTTCAAGATGCCAAACTTGTCAATGCTGTGGTAGTCCAAAAACTCACTTAGAAAAGTCATAAAATTAGGTCTACAATTTTCACCTCAATTTTAATAATCACAAATAATCCCCCAATTAAAATTTAAATAAAAAAGGCACTCAATTTAATCGTTTTACCAAAAATTCATGTTTGAGATAATTTACCCATTTTATCCTTCCCTTCCCGTCTCCCTGTACTCATGAATGAGGAGACCTTGGCCAAGGTATTTTGGAATGATGTTCATGTAATCGTCGATTCTGTGTAGACCATTTCAAAAGTCCATAGAAATAACATTCACCGTCTCTCTCTCTCCATCTCTGTCGTCCTGAATACTGATCAAGAAAAAGAACAAACAAGAGAAAAGTTTCAAAAGATCTCCCCATTTTGGTTCCGCTCTCCTCCCCTCCATCTAAAAATCTCGGTCATGAGAATTCACAAATTGTACTACCAATGCCATGCCATGCCCCACTCAACAAAAAAATGGGGGAGATCCGGGTTTTATTTTATTTTTATTTTATTTACAATCTGAATCTCAATTCACAAAAATGATTTCACATCACATCTCTCACATGGCTCGTGCCCTAGCCCTGGTCTTCATGTTAATGTTGAGGATTGAATGGAAAAGGGAGGGAAGGTATGTATTATATTTCCATTTTCATTTTGGATAAAATTGGCCTATTTCCAAGGTTAACTTTTACCCCCCCCCCCCCTCTCTCTTCTCCTCCCCCGCCCCTCATTCAGCCTCCGTAGCTTTTCATAGATTAAACTTTTAGTTGCCAAACACCCTCTCTCTCTCTCCAAATTAAGTACAAGAACCTTACCAAAGCCATGTCGGAAGGTTAAGGTGTGCCTTATAAATGAGGGAAAGTTGGTCGTTAGAGATAAGAAAAAAAAGGAAATTTTTTTATATGAAATTGAGCGGAGGGGAGAGAACATTGATTGAAATTATAGAGTACTTTATACATACATGTACATATGTGTATATGGCCAAGATTGTCATTGACAGAGGAGTCAGGGACTAACTAGAGAGAGACTTGTTCGTGTGGTTCACAGTTTTGGATAAAAAAGCGGATGTTATACATGTGAAAGTTTTTTTTTGATATAGTTATGATACCAAGTTACTTGAAACGCTTGTTTCATCTCCTCCTCCTCCGCCATGGAGGAGATACCGCAAGTCTTTTTAGGAGTTTGGAGTTGCACTCGATGGAATGGCCTAAACTGGAGTACGAGTGAGATATATGGAGAATTTATACATAGTTTTGGGGGGCTCTACATATTTCCAGTATAGGACTTTCTCCACTGTTCGGAGGAGGAAGAGGCAGGATCGACCGACGAATTTTACGAGACTGGAGAAACTCTCGGGTTAGAGATGGAGAGAGAGAGAGAGACAGATGCGTTTGTATGGAGTGTATAGATTCTAGAAAAAAAAAGTTTTCAAGGTTCTCTCAACCTCCACTTGCAGTCCTCTAGGAGTAGAGACCGGGAGAAAGTAGGATCCAAGTTTTTTTTCTTCTTGTTCTTTTTTCTCTTCTTGTGCTTCAGCTAAGAAATTTAGTGTTCATGTTCTCACTGGAGACGGTGTGTGTGTGTAAATATACATGTGTAGGCCTAAATTAAATTTCCAATATTTTTTTTTCTCTTTGCTCTCTCTCTTGTCATCTTCATCTGGGGAAGAGTCCCAAGATTTTTAGTTTTCGACATTCCACCAATGTCGTCAGAAAGGGTTCTTAATTATCTTTGAGGGGATGGGGCGTAAAATTTGACAAGTTTTTATTTTTTTTTGTGTGGGTCACAAATGTGGATAGACGAGAATGACCAAATTGTGTGTGTAAAATAAGAAATTGTGTGAGAAATTATTTTACTGTTGAAAATAATTTTGAATTAAAAACGGTGCTATACTACTTACCAAATTCCTTCCATGTTGATAAATTGACAATTTTAAAAAATATTTTAAAAGAAAATTAACATTTTTCGTCCTTGAGAAAATCATCTTAATAAGAGCAGATCATCATGCCCAAGCTCAAATTTATTTTGTCATCTCAAATGATTGCTTTTTGTGATTGTATTTGGTCCACCTACGAAGTTTTCTCAACGTCTGTGACATTCTTTGCGAGTGCTCATTTTAATGGAATTTTTCAGTCGGATGAAAAATTAATTCATGTCGCCATTCCCGGACCTGATGAGGGTACTTTATTTTAATAAATAATTTTAAAATAAAATAAATCATTATTTTAATTGTCAATTTATTTTGATAGGTGTTGAAAAAACATTTGTATGGACTGTCTCAATTCTAACTTTGATAATTAGTATAGTCTGGGTTGACTCTTCCCTTCAACTTTTAATTGGAACGAGACAGGTAAAAGACGGGGACAATCTAAAAAGAGGGGAATTGTGATTGAAGTTAATTGGAATGTAGAAAATAATTAAATTATTTTTTAATTTAGGTTCACAAAGCATCATTAAAGGAAATAAATCGATGTCGATACTGGCTCCATTTATCCTTTGTCCTTTTATTTTTGTTCGCATTTAAGACTTACAGTAATACTGGCTACGTCTCTGCCTTTATTTTCTCCTGCCTCGCTCTCCTCTACCGTGGACTCGTCATTTTTGCTGTACATGAAGACATCACTGAAATGGAAAAAGATCTCAATTTGTCATCTTCCTATCCACAACCCCCTCATCGCGTTCATTTCATGGATGACTCGGAACAAGATGAATTGTGTCAAAGTACTTGACCTCTCTTGTAATAAAAAAGAATGTGAAATGACTGCTTAATTTGGTTTTTGTTTGTTTTTTTTTGTAAATTTCTTGTCGTGGGCACGATTGTCAAGTTTAAATGTTTTTTGTATTTTTGACAAATTTTGAGTCTTGTCATAAAACTTCTCAATTTATGTGTACAGATAATTAAATTAATTAATTTAATTATAAAAAAACTTGCACCGGCCACAACCATACGAAATCAAACAAGGGTACAACAAGAGAGAACAAATTTAAAAAATGCAACGCAATCAAAACTACATTTAAACAATTAATTTTTAATAAATTGTAAATTAACTTTAAGTTTTCTCTTGCGAATTAACATTGTATGTTACATACAATTACATAGAATTAATTATATATGAGATTTAACTCTAAGAGTTAAAATTTTAGTAAAATTATAAAAAAAAAATTCCCAAAATATTCCTTTTCTACCTTTAAAATTTAAATTGTGCTGTAATTTGTAAAAATTCAATTTTAAAATTGAATTTTAAAATTTCGAATTACAAAAAAATCCCCCTTTAATAATACGCTTAAAAAATACCTTTAAAAAAAATAAAAAACTAGTCCAAAATTTTCAATCATTCAATTGTGACTGATGATAAAAGAGAAAAAAAAGAACAAGAATTAAATAGAAATTTAGCATGCAATCAAGCTTCCAATAATTATAAGAACATTCCAGAATTCAGTATAAACTTTTTAGTAAGGTAAAGACAAAAAAATGAAGAGAATAGAACCTTAAATAGAAATTAAAATGGTAAAAAAAATTAATTTATTCAAAATTCTTATCTTAAAAAATAGAAATTAAAAAAAAATTAATTGTAGATTTAGTTTGTAGTCGTCAAAAGTAAAATATTTGTCTATACGTAGAAATCAAAAGACATTTTAAAAAAGGAATAAACAAAGTAGAAACATTAATTAAATACAATTGTACTAACTATAGCTAAAAGCTATTAATAAGTAATATTTAGTATGTACATACAGACATACAAAAATGAATTAGAATTTATTAATTTAATTATTATAAACTTTAAGTCAAAAAGAAGAAGAAAAAAAAACCCTGTAGAAAAGAGAAGCTAGTTGAAACATTTTGCTCTTTGACAATATGCGCCTTCAAAATTTTAATATTAATTAAACTCTGTAAAATTAAAAACAAGAACAAAATAAATAAAAAAGTGAAAGTCTCCTTTTCATTCACTCGACTATGATAAAATTTGACTTGTCGTTTTATTATTATTATGCATAATGATCATCATTTATAAAATATTTTCTCATCTTTTACTTTATTATTATCTTGACTTGACCTTATTAAATATTAACTAATGAGTCAAGAGTCTAGAATTTAATAAAGTAAAACTTTTTATTTTGAACATTTAGTACATCTTTTTATGGCAAAACAAGTTGCTAGTAATTAGCAAACCAAGTTTTGGAAAGACAATTAAAAGTTATTTTGCATGACAAAAGTTTATGTAACGAAAAGTACAGAGAGAGAGAGAGAGAGAGAGAGAGAGAGAGAGAGAGAAAGACCCGGGGAAGTTCCGAGAACGAAATTCGGTCACCGAGTGGTGTCAAATCGATAAAAAAAACCCGGCAACGTCTAAAATAAATTTATACAAAAAAACAACTTTTTTTATTCCCTCTTGTCCCCCTAGTCAACACCCATTTTTTTAGTTTCTTGTCCATCTTTGGCTCAACTTGTTTAAAAAAGACTTGACTAAAATGTGATTTCATTGGAATGGCTTTGCTTTGATAGGAAGCAGGGCAAGAAGACAAAAAAAGACTACAGATTTGATTTTTGAAAAATCATATTGTGTGACCTTTGTGTGAAATTTGAAACGGACTAGAGTGACCCCCGTCACTTCTTTTTTTGGCAAGTCACCATGAGCATGGAACTTATGGGACTGAATACAAATGAAATAAAAAAGTATCGAAATTATACTCGACTTGTGGCTGTCCTCGATGTGGTAAGATTTACTAAATTTGAATATTCAAATTTTTAGCAATTAAAAATAATTTTATCATTATTTTTTCTAGGCATTGGCAACCCTCGGATTTTTTTTCAATCCTTTTAATGATGAAGGTAAATTTTTTTAATTTAAATTAAAATTAATTATTATTTATTACAATAATTAAAAAAAAACTAAATTATTATTTTACAGAGGCCGATGTATCATTTCTGTACTGGAAAATCACGCTCACTTGCTTCATATTTGAGATTTGGATGATTGTCTCGATTAATTTGTTCGTGGCGACGCAAAAGGTTAAAAATAATTAAATAAAATACATAAATAATTAAATAATATTAATTATGGTGTGAATATTTATTTCAGTTGGAAGATCCTACAAAGTCAGTTAAATATTGTAATTATTGGTTGGTGGTGGCCACGTTCTCATTTATTGCATTTCAAGCCCTCATCGTCTTCCCTTCATGTCTCCAATTGCAACCAATAACACTGTACCAACTTTATTGTCCCACTGGGATCCTAATTTACAGACTTGTGGCCACTATGGTGGTGATTAAATATCGAGCAAAATTGATACAATATTCTCATACAGTCTGTACTCAACTTCAAGACAATTTGAATCAATCATTCCCTGACCTCTTGACAATGGGGAGTCAATGTCAATGTTCCATGGGGTCACGCTCTTCCAACTCTCATCTCAATTCTATGATGACTAAGAGTGACATGAATTTGTATCTCAATCCTAATTCAACTCTTCTCATCAATAATACTAATAGACGTAATCTTCGTAATGAGGACATTCGAGATGATCGACAAATTCCTGATAATGAACAATTCCTTCGCATCGTTCAAGTCTAAATAAAAGTCAAACCAAAATAATATTTATTCTTTTTTTTCTCCTTTTTAGAAAACGAGATAAAAATAATTCCAGTACTATTTAATCTCGTTACCAAATACAAATAATTTAAAAAATATTAAAAATATCTAATTGTGTGTTAATTGTGTCTTAGAATAGAAATAAAAATATAATAAATAAAACAAAATGCTACATCTAATTTTGTTGAACATTAATTGAGTTATTTATTGACAATTCTTGTAGAATTTTTATTTGGTTCTTTCAAATGAAAATTCAATAATGATAATTAATTTAATTAGTACTAAATTAAATTAGAAGACAAATATTGATTAAGGACTCCTTAATAAGGAGCCTTCTCAACAGGCGCTACCCAACCCTTTGGTGGAAAAATGTTTTGACGATACAAATGAAAAACATTTCCTGGGGGTTCATACATGCACACAATGTAAGTTCCTTTGTCTTTGTTCCTTTGTGTCCTGCCCATACAACAATTTTTTAAATATCATCTTTATTTAATTAATATTTTAATTAAATATTATGAAATATTTACCTGTACCCGGTTGATTATTTTTGAACTACAAACGGGGAGAAAGGAGAGAAAAATTTTCAATTGTGGTCAGGTTGAGGGGTCAAGTTTATTGAAAATTATCAAAATTTAATTCCCATTTTTTTCAACTGATTGTGAATGAGAGATAACGTTCAACTCCCTGACCTCCCACCTGACCCTCTTACCGAAAAATCAAATTCATGGGCTTCTTTATACCAATAGTCAATGGCTTTTTGAATGGTACAATTTTTGTGTGGATTGTAATAAATACACTCCCCAATTTTACCATCTTCTGAAATTGCTTGAGGCCTATGTTCAACTTTATTTTCTGCATGGGTTAAATGATTAGCCCAATTTTGAGCTGTTGCGCATAACTAAAATAATTTAAATTACTGGTTAAAATTCCTGTTTAATTAATTATTAATTGTAATTAACATACACTCGTATCCAATTTTAATGCAGGGACGCCGTGTAAATTACGAATTTTATTGTGACCTTGTAAAGCTTCTTTAGCTGCATTTGATGGAGGTTTTGAATAGTTTGTCAATGTCCCTCTTCGGCCACTTGATTTACTTGTCTTACTGCCCCGACTAGCTCGACTTGTTTTACTTGCTTGAGAGGCCCGGCGTTGAACACCTTCACCTTTCTCTTGCTGCCATTTTAAATTATTTAGTTAACTAAAATTATCTAATTTTAATATAAATACCTTTTTCTTCTCTTTCCCTGGTTTGGACCCCATTTTTCAATGTAAATTTTAGAGCCTTTATTTATCAAATACAATAAATTATTTTGGAATTTAAACTGTAATTAGCTAATAGACTTTAATAATTAAAATAAATTAGCAATTTCAAAGCAGCTCCATTCAGGGGAATTTGGACTTGTGACAAAGATAAACAAAAATTTGTGTAGTCATATGAACCACTCTATTGTACTTTTGTCGTAAAAACTATTCCCCATTGAAATATTCCAGAAACTACAACAAAACTGGAAATGTGACTTGATTTCCTTAAAAAGTAAAACGTAGTTGAGATAAAAGTGACAAAAGTCTTTTGACGCTATGAAAAGTATCATAAAGTACAATACAAAAACAATCTCTTTGACACTTTCTCCCTCAAAACTCCATTCTTGAAACTTTCACCCTTTTTTTAAAGTTATTGTGTCTACAACGATAGAACACAAGGAGAGAGAGAAAGTGATTCGTTGAGTCTCAAAGAAAGAGAAAGCCAAAAAAAATTGTAAAACTTTATAGATAGGAAGAGAACCTTGAGGATAAAATTGTGTTCTACATTCTAAGTGTACATGATCTATCTGTATGTTGTAAAAAAGGTAAAAAAGAAAAATGATGAAAAGAGAAAAGAGCCCATTCCCGGGTTAAAGCATTGTTGAGCCATGAGGCACAAGTTATAAATTTTATATGTTCTACTTTTTTTCCCCAAAAAAGGAAATGGATAATATATAGGTCGATATACCGACTTTGGCATTTTCACTGAGAGAGAGAGAGAGAGAGAGAGAGAGAGAAAGTGAGGTCGGAACAATTATTTGATGGGAGACTAGACGCTCAGAATGTTGAGAGGGGAAGAGTGCAATGGAGAGGTATAAAGAGAATAAAGAATAAACCACTGAAATTCTCTTTTCTCTCTATAAAAAATATCCATCAACAATATATATTCTAGTTTCCCCACACTTCTCTACAGCCATCCGAGCCCTTCCCTTATACCGAATCAGGGAAAGTGAGTCAAGAGAAAGTCGGATGCTTTTAACAATTCTTCTCTCAACTGAACTGAACCTTGGACTGGCATCAAGAGAAAGAATCTTGAAGGAAGTGAAATGGAGAGAGAGAGAGACAAAGAGATGAAGAGGAAAAGTCAGTCACAGAGAGTCAGTCTTATACTTTATACGTACTCCGGTACTCGTACTCATGGTATGAGCTAATTTCCTCAATTTCATTTCCCCTACCATGACGATGAGCATATCTACCGTATCCTTTATAATTGAACCTCAAGTACCAAGGGATAAAAAAAGATCGTGGATTTTATCCCCATTTTTGGCTAGAGGAAATACGTAACGTGTAGTCCATTTTATATAAACTCTACGGGACTCTACCTATATCCTGATTCAACAAAGTTCTCTCACGTTCTTTCTCCACTTTCTCTCTCTCTCGTCATCCCATTTCCACTTGCCCATTTCCACTCTCCAACTGTTGATTCAGATTCAACAAAACTGTCAGAGAGTCGGCCTTGGACAGAGTCCCAGTTTCAGTACTCTCTCTCTCGAAATATTTTCCTCAGTTCTTGTCCGGGTGTCGGTTTCACTTGTTGGCATCCTCCAATAA
Organism: Arrhopalites spinosus; assembly: GCA_034700945.1. Taxonomy (NCBI): domain Eukaryota; kingdom Metazoa; phylum Arthropoda; class Collembola; order Symphypleona; family Arrhopalitidae; genus Arrhopalites; species Arrhopalites spinosus. The sequence goes on from JAQIVZ010000031.1 coordinate 29,355, forward strand.
CATTCCTCGATACGACTCACCCTTTTCTTCATCCTTGTACTTGTATGTATACACATGTATGTACATACATAACATATTTATACGAGGCAACGAGTAGAGTTTCATGTCGAGGTGTTAAAGCAATTGATGGTAGAAGAGCCTTACTTTTATTTTTTATATATAAAATTTTCTACACATCTCACTGGTCCAACTTCTCCAGATCCAGTCTCTAGTTTCTATAAAACATTTCTAGTGTTCAACAACCCAGGCGTTGAGTACTTTCTCTCTCTCTCTCTCAATCTCAATGGCATGAAAATGAGAATCCACACACACAAAAGTCAAGTGACTACGAACTACCGTCAAGCTTTGTTTCACTACCCCCATTTCATTACCATTTTCCATGAAAATACTTAATGGGTCAAAGAGTGAGAGAAAGCAGATGGATAGATGGAAAGTTTGCGTGTGTAGAGTCTCTATGGAATTTTACATGGACTGTATAGAGAGGAAGATGAGAGTAAATTTTTTTGAGGGTAAAAAATAAAACTTGACAATAACAGTTGAACGGTAAATATAATGGAAGCTATCTCAATGAATTACCTTAGACGAGGGCTGTCTCTGTAGAGAGAAATTCAATTCCATCTTCTATTAAATATACAGGTAGTTGGCTATCTTATACACACACACACCAAAATATATTTTATTCCCTAGATCAATCTCATGACATATGCACCAGCACTACTCTACAAAGATCTATAACTTGAGTGGACTTTCTCTATGAATTTTTGATGTGCCTCTGACTGAGTGAAGAATATTTGTATGAGAAAAAAAATAAAGATAAAAGGCCAAAATATTCCATCTTCTTTTTTTCAACCCATAAAATATTCTCATTGTCAGAGACTCGGAGAAAGTGGAAAAGAGGAGGGGATGCTATTAAAGTTGAAGGGGCAATTAATTTAATTTTCTCAATTTTCTCTTTGAGGGTGTAAAGTAAACAACGATTGAGGTACGAGTCTTTCAATATATAAAATCCTCATATGTAAAGGCTTAGATTTTGATAGATTATTTTAGCAAAGTGGAAAGAAGGGGGATTGAGATTATGTGAGAAAAAAAAGATTTTTTTTGAAACTGGAATCTCTTCCTTGAATAAGATGGTACATATGGTATGTACATGTAGAGGACGTGTATATATATAAAGTAATCGGATGAGTTGAAGGTAAAGGGAAAAAGTACTCTCTCATGGATCTTGAAGAATGGAAATGGGCATTAAAAAAAAGCCCCCCAAAAAAGGCCTTCAGCTTGCGCTTTGAGCTTGCTTTCAATCTCTCGAGAAAAAATGCCCAGGGAGAGAGAGCAAAGCAAGAGAGTAAAAATTACGGAGACGAGTTCTTCACCTTCAAGATAAAAGACGTGGTGTGGTGGACGAGAGTAGCTAACAAGTGGTTTCCATTTCTTAGTGATTTTTTTTTATTCTATTAAACCATAAAAAAATCCCATAGGATCATCCATCCCCCCCATTCAATCATCCTTCTTCAATTCGTTTTCGACCAAAGCCAAGGACTTTGATTTTTTTTTTAAATTCAAGTTCTTTTTTTTTGTTCATTTGGAAAGTCTTTTCTCTTCATGCTTTATCTGGATAAAATATATTTCACGAGTTATGACAGTAAACTTTTTGTCAAGATTTTGAGGGAGAAAGTTTAATTTCACTCTTGTTAAAAAAATACACTGGACAATTTTTCTGTTTTTTGTCTCAGCTGACCTAAAGTGAATTGACTTTGAGGGGAAAGTGAAAAATGTTGAAACTGACCAAATTTTGTTTGTTCTCATTTATTGTGGCCATTATTGAGATTGTTAGTTTACTTTGAAATTTAATTTTAAAATAATTTTAAAAATTATAGTCATTTTTATTTAAACAATTTGGATAATCATTTTTATTTCAAGACATGGTCAGCCTTTGATTTGGCAGAGGAGGCAGTCGTTTTCTTCTTTAGTAGTGAGGCAGTTGGGAAATTCTTTATAAAAGTTGACAGAAGAGCTTTGATCTCACTTTCGGATGGAGATGAAGAGCAACGTAAAAAATTACTACAATTTTTAATTTTTATGTCTATTAAATATAGTATTAGTTGTTGAATATAAATTATTTTAAAAATTGTATTTAGTGACAACATCGAAATTCTTTTATTGGCTTCTCCTCCTTGTCGTCATAATCGTAAACTGTATTTGGGTATTGGCTGCTCTGAAGCTCATGTATGGGATCATAAAAGTAAGAAAAACTAATTAATTTAAAATAATTAAACTACGAAATTATGTGCAAAAATTAAATATTTTTAATTTAAATTTAAAAAAAGGTAATATTTCAAGATGATCGATTAAAGGGAATAAAATGTTGTCGAATTTGGTTCCAATTCTCCTGGCTACTTCTCATAATTTTTGGAGTGAAAATATTCAGAAATTCAAGTGGATTCTCCACTTTCGTGTCAGCTGTCGGGGTCGTCATTTACAGAGGAGTGTCAATGTTTCTTGTTCATTCATTTGCCAAAGAGTTGGAATTGGCTGAACTCATTGACCCTCAACCAAATGTGACCAATTCGAGTCAAATTCATTACAACTCTGCATCCATTCCAATCAGGATCCCACCACCTGTAGAAGTTAAAACTGGACCACAGTATGAACAACCAATGGCTGTATTTGATGCCCACCGAGTGTAACAAAATTCTGATATTTTTCAGTAGGTCAGTAGTGAATTTTGTCAATGGATCCCGCCCGTCAACGGGGCTTATTGATTTTGAATCGTGATTGATTTTTTATCAATATTCAACATCATTAAATTATACTCATTCATCTCAATCCAATTAATTTACATTTTAATTGCGATTTATGTCACGCACTTGTGTAAAGCCGCTAATTCCAAGGCTAGATTTTGAGTTTGGAATTTTGAAAAATGAATTATGACAATAATCCAACATAGATAATATTCTTCGTAGAAAATATTCCAATTATCGATGTAATCGGAGAGAATGATGGCTTTTGTCAAAGTCTTTGAAATGAGCCTTTGGATTAGTGAGACTCTACACAAGTGCATGAATTAGTCAACTAAATTTTTCAGTGTACATCGAAAGGACCAAATTAAAGGCTGTCTAATTTAATTTTAAATAGAAAGGTTATGATGGACCATGCTATGCTTACAAAAAAAATATACAGCAGATTTTCATTTTCTGAGCTTCCATGTTGTAATTTTATGAGCATTTTTTTCTATTGTTATATTTGCAATATTAGCAGGACTTGTGTTTATCAAATAAACATTCCAGGGTCCAATATAAAATTTGTCAAGATATGTGGTAAATACTTATATAATTGTGATTATTAATTATGGTGTTTAAAATGTTAGGATATACTATCTCTGTAAAAATGTTTAATGAATTAAATTAAACGATAGTTAAATAATATTTGTATAGGTATAAAATGTTACATGTAACTGAAAAAAAGCAGTCGATTTAATACTCGTGATTTGTGTAGAATATTTTATTGTGCTTTAAATTCAAGCAAATTGAATTATGTACTAAAAAAATTATTAGCAGAATAATTAATTATTATTATTGTGAGAATAAAATGTAACAGAAAAATTACACTATTACAAATTGTAATTTACAATAGTCTATTTATTTTAACTAACATTGTACTACAATGAAAACAAAACTACTCTTTTGACACTTGTTTTTGTCATTAAATCTCGTTAAACTGTCAACAGTCTCAAGTCTCAGGGAGAGTAGACTAAATTGTAACTTTTCAGCACTGAAAATAATTTTTTAAAAACAATGGTTTCTCAGCTACAAGGAAGATTTAAGGTAAAATTAAAGGAATGCTGACAAGACACAAAAAAATGAAGTTGAGGCTCATAAATTTTGTACAAAGTCATAACTTTGAATGGTTAGGGTTTTTTGAGGGACAATTTATTTATTTTACTTCATCTTGTCTCATATTTATCTACACAGACAGTCAGTACACAACTCCAACTCCACTGAATTGGCACAGACTGTTGTGACGACCAACAAAAAGAGGGGGGGGGATATGAGGGCAAGTGATAGCCATAATTTATTTACACAATTTTCCAAAGGTTAATAAAGTGAGAAGATTTGTGAAATATTTGTGGGCCATTTCTTGGGAAGATGAGCAAGAAAGGGGGACATAGGTACCTAGTATAAGAGAAGATGAAAATTAGACAAGTTTGAAACTTTATTTTTACACACTGGGTTATATAGCCAAAAATGTAGAATATTATTTACAATATCTGTTGATACCGCTTAAGATCTGTGTACATTGTAAGAAATGAGCCACAATAGACGACCAACCGTGTCTGGTTTCCATCATTCTCAAAGTTGTTCTCATGTCACCCTCACCAAAGAAAAACCTGGGCTAATGTTGTATACCTTTCCTCAAAGATGATGAGAGAGGAGCCTTAAAATTTTCTTATTTCAAGCTCACCTGAAATAAATAAGCCAAGTTGAAGGAGAATTTTCAAAAAAATACAACACACGCTTCATCTCATCTCTTTTGACTTTAAAGTTTTGTTCCTCACTTTGGATCCACTTTAAGTGCGTTCAGACAAGGTTCAAAAAATTTAATTTTAATGGATCATCATGGAATGGTCTAGTATTCGGGTTGTGGGACTACTCGATTTTGTAAGTTAGTACATTTATCAGTAATTTGTTCAACTTTACTTTAATTTTCATTATAGTTCTTGTCTCTATTCGGTCACGTTGTGTACCTTTCTTTGGGGATTTACGCTTTTAAGTACAGAAATGAGGATGATGATGGACCACTCATTGTCAACAATAGTAGTCAACCAGTGTCGACAGCCCCTGGAAGTTATGAAAGTACTTTTACTATATTTAATTGTCAATTAATTATACTTGAAAAATGACAATAATTAATTTTTTATGTGATTTATACAGGGAGATACATTTTCTATTTGTTTTCAAACTTTCTCCTGGTTTTACAACTCATTGCTGCTGTTGTATTGTTTGGGGCCAGTTTTAAGGGAGAGTTTCGAAAACAATTTAATGCCTGTATCCTCTGGATGTTCATTGCCCTCGTGTCACTGACCATTTTGTGCATTCAGATTTTTATTTGTAGGTTAAAATACATTGAAATCCTCACATGTTCTCTGGAAATCTTTTTTAGAGCTATTTGTGCCGCTTTTATCATTAATTATATGAGGAAAGAATAAACTTTCAATTAAAGTACAGTTTATTCAATACATTTATGTAAATAAATATTATGGATTAAAATAATTGAACAATTTACTTTCGTCTTTTGTCTTCATCATTTGCATAAAATTCACGATTCTCAGACTAACTTGGGTCCGTTCGGGAATTATTTGAAAGTTTTTTTTTGGAGATTTTCAGAAAGTAATTCTCAAAAATGTGATAATTCAGGACATTTTATAATAGTATCTTTTAATTCTACATTAAATTAAAGGTATGGACAATTATATTTAGAATTTATTATATTTTTAAACCATATACAGATAATAGAATAAATCTAGAAGCACGTGAAATTTATGTAAATTTTTAATTTTTTTTTCATGTTTATTTTGTGAAAAAAACTAGATTTGCTTCTCTACAATTTTTCTGGTCATGTTCCTATGTCAGACCTAGACCGATGAAGATTTTACACGACAATAATAATAATTTTCTATAAAGAATCTCATTGTAGGAATCTCTCTTTTGTCTATAATCTCTAATACACATCTCTAATGTACATCGGTCTGATCAAGGTCTAATCATGAGTTATCAGAGTTATGAATCTATTGAATCGTCGTTAGAATATATGCAATGTCGATCATCGTCCAACATCATGTCAATCATTGACATGGTGGGTAAATTTTACAAATAATTTTTCATACTAATTAAATTTGCAGCATGTATTTATGTGGCTATCATCTTATACCTTTCTCTCTAGGTTTGGAGTGGCCTTGAAGTGTTCCTAATTTTAATTGTGTTGCTTCCAAGTGAAGAAATTTCTTGGAAAATTGCTGTCATATTCATCTTACCCAATATAATTCAATTATCAGCTGCTATCATCTTATTTAGAAACACTAAGGAGGTATGTTGAGATAATTTTCATCAGGATAATAGATAGTCATTAGCATACAATTTAATTAAAGAAACTAATTACTTTAATTATTTATTCTAGGATCAAGATACACTTACAGTGTTTCGATATTGTAAAGTGTGGCTTTTCTTGGCCTTCGTCACAATTCTGTTATATGCGGCCTTTGCCACTTGGGTCACTATCGTTGGTATAGTCAGCGTCTTCTTAGCCTTTGTAATAATTTTAAAAATATTTTGGAGATTTACGGCAATGTATTTTGTCAATGAGCTCTACAATGAACTTGCCTTACAAGTCCCGTATCGGAATTACGCTAGACAAGAAAACTTGGAGGATGAATGATGGATTTTAAAATGATTTGTGATAGTAAATTTCATAGTGATATTTTATTTTATAATTTACTTTTTAGTAGATTAGAAGAGATGTGATACCTTTTTAAAAAGATTTTTAATTGTTTTACTGTACTTAAAGTAATGGTCAGCCTTATTTTTGTTTTACCAACCTTATTTTTATGTTTTAATATCTTGAATACATTTAATATCTTTATTTTATGTCAAGCAAACAGAGATGCTAAATCTAAACACTGCCAAATTAGTCCACTAATTTCAGAGAAATCCCTTTTAATTTTAATGTAGTTTATACATTTGTAAGCAATAAAATAATATAGCAAGCATAAAAGTCAGACAATCAATAGTATAGAATAGAAAGTTTTTTAAAAATTCTCAAAGGCGTGTTAATTCTTTGTAAACTTTAAACTGTATATTACGGGTAGTGTACACTGTACATGATGATAATTTGCTCAACATGATTCTAAATTGTTGCCATTAATTAATTACAATATTGAACTACCAACGTAAAAATTTTCTTTTTTTGGTTTATGAACAATCTATTTTGTACGGTGTTCGTAAATGTGATTCCAATAAGTACCTTTATATTATGATACCATAAAATATATAAGATATACATGTATACACACGCTAACCAATAAATCTATCAAATAAAGTAATAAAAACGAAATTTATTATTTTATATAAAATGGCAGAATGTGATATATTTGTATAATAGAATTTATTCATTTCTTCCTCTCCATTATAGAAAAGGATCTCTCATTTCCTCTTTATCTATTCATGTCAGTTTAGTCTCACTCTCGGGTGTAGTCTGTTCTTAGAAAAGGGCAGTATTAATTAATTAGAGAGAGAGAGAGAGAATGTGTAAAGTGAGATTTTGTCAGAGATTAATCTCTTGTCCTTTGTTGTAGTGCTTTCCTGTCTTTTCATTGAAAACATGGAGACAAACACCTTTTGGGTGATGTTAAGTATCACAATTCAAGGACATGATTGAGTAACTTTTGCTCTACACCGCAATTCTATATTATAAATCATGCAGATGCTCCCCAATGTCGTCACTTACATGTCCCCTCTTACTTGTACTGTACTAAATACTCCATATAGACTCTGGCACATGCTGACTTTTCGGATATTATTAATATAACTCGGTAAATTTAGCTGTCTTTGCCTCTGAGTGTTTGCGCATGGAAATAAATTAAGTATCGATCGTTTTTTTCTCGTGAAATGTTTCGGGGGTCCCTAGACCTCCATGGTCTATGTGCACATAAACCAAGGTCCAACATGTACTTCTCTACTAGTCTCCCTCTTTTCTGGGGTAGTGGAGGGAGAGAAAGGAGAAATCCGAATTTTATTAAAAGATTTCTGGGAGAGGCAAAAGAGGAGTAGCAGGATTATATGTACAAGCTTAAATCGCATGCTTTCTTCACATTCTTATTTTCTGATCCCCTGTCCCCCCAATACAATTTTCCCTGTTTGGCTCAGTCTGCCTACTCACACACAAGAGAGATAATATTGAGCTCATATTCAGAGTCATAACTGACCTTGAATTAATTGTAATTGAGCCGTCATCCTCCTCAACTTTGAGGAAATTATTTACTTTGTTATAGCAAAAAGATAGATTCTACATTATTTATTCATTTAATTATTATTTCTACTCAAATATCATTCTCAACAGCTCATGGACGACCATCAAAAGGAAATAAGTTGAATTGCACAATCAGCAGTGAAGACGCTTCCGCTTCATTTATCAACAACTTTGGACTCATTGTTAAATTATTTGTATAAAATATCAATTTAGTATTCTCTCTTTCTACTTTTACTCGTATTGTGGACAAGAGGAAAAGAAAATTGGTGAATTGTGTTATGTCCCGTTGCCAGACGGAAGTAATTTTTTTTTGTAAAGGTCAAAGAGTCAGTACACTGAGGCCTTGATAATATAATCGTTCAAGAGACATTTTTATTTTTTAAAAAAAGCAATCAAGTTCAGGTGAAAGTTCATTACTCATCAATTTCCTGTGGACTTGTTTTTTTTTCAATATTGTCGTCATCACGTCTGTCAATTCGTTGACAATGGAGAGTAGAATACATGTAGAACGCTACGGATACAGGTAAATAGTAGGATTAAATTTTTAATTAGTCATTTTTATTTTTTTTGTTCATGTACCATTCTCAAGGGAAATTTTTAACTTGGCTCACAATATTTATATTTATAAAATATATTTATGAAATTCCAGGGATAAAGCTCGAATAATCTCGATAGTTGACATTGTCTGCTCAACAATTAACTTGGGTCACACGTTTGTTTCAGTATACATTATAAGGTACATAGAATTTTACAATTTTTTAGTTAATTATAAATAACATTGTATTTTACTAATATAATTGAACAAGTAATAATTAATTAAATGAATTTCTTTTCTTCTTCCACATTCTCCAGCGCTTACCTTTCACAATTAAATAGTGGTGATGCTGAACATAGAAAAGAGTTTATTCCATTTGATAATAATGGACGAGAAGCAACTACAAATACTGGAGGACCTGGAACTAATGGAGAAATTGTTTTCTCACCAAGAGCTTGTAAGTAACAAATAACAAAAAAATTCCCATAAAGAAACTGACTAATTTTTTTAAATTTTCAGTTAAAAAACTGGCATGGATGATTGTGATGGCTCAATTTGCAATTCATTTTTCTCAATTAACTTTTGCTATAAATTTATACATTGGAACAGCCAAAGTGAGTATACCTATACAATATTTATAAAAAATTATTATTATTATTTTTGCATTACTGAAAGGATTAAATATTTGGGCTCATTTTATTTTAGAATGCAACAGCTAAAGCCCCTGCGGCTTGTCGTCTATGGTTCATCTCATCCAGTATTCTACTTGGAATTCTTGGTCTACGTCTATTCTTTCAAGGCTCAACTGGAATATATTACATGTCTGAAATTATTTTTCGGGCCGTTGGAATGTACATTGTAGGAGAGTATGCAAAAGAGTGTAAGAATGGAGTGAGCGGTCAAATTTATCCACCACCGCCTCCAGTTTATTTCTCATCTCAACAAACAGCTGCTGATCATCTTAGTTTACCTGTCTTTCTACCCGATCTACCACCCAAGTATGAGGATGTCATTCGACAAAATCAAAATTCTGTGCCAGTCTCTGGCTCCATTCCCCCTCTCACTAGTCCAGTCAACAATATCCCAACAAATATTACTAGTCCAGTTAATAATTCAACTACTAATCCAGTCAATATTACTAGTCCAGTGAATACTAATGGTGATACTAATAATACTACGACTAGTACTACAACTAATAATAATCCCCTTCCTCCTGTTTGATTGAATTCGTTATTTTAGAAATATTGATACTTCAAATAGAATTAATTCCGTCTTCCCAAGAAAACAAAACGGAAATGGTGATGATGATGACATTTGCTCTCATATTAAGAATTTCTTTAAAAAAAGGAAATTGATTTTTGCACTCAATCTACTTAAGTATCACCAATTGACTCACTATTTACAATTTTTCTATTGAAATGTTACATTAAATGGAAAGGGGAGGGGGAATGACAGGAAAATTGGGACTGTTTCTGATTCTGACTGTTATACACTGTCAGGGTCCATGACTCATAAAAATGGCTAAAAATGAAGAAACTTTCATTGTTTTTTTTATTGTACTCAAATTACTAGTTGTTGTAATTTTTAATGGATTGTTATTGTTATTTTAACTTGTCTAATAAGATACACAAAGACTAATCAGAGATTTTGTCACCGATCCTTTCTTTTTTTAGTGTCAATAAAAACTACATTGTAGTACATAATATATTTAATATACCTATACAAAATATTATTTTAGTTTGATAATACTTAAACCGCAGTCTTTAAAGCGATATCGTGATTATATATTTAATTCTAATATAAACTTTATAAAAAATAAAATAAATGATTCACACACACTGTTATGTAAATACTTACCCATATTTAAAAAACAGCACACACACAAAGTTATTACATGGATCACAAATAAAAAAAATGCGATTTTTACAGGTAAATAATGCAATGGATTATTAGCCCACTATTTTAGTTAAGGGTTACTCAATTAAATGGTGGAGAATAACATTTTGTAACCATTAAATTACAATTACGTTTGTGAGTATATGTGAAGCGACTCACGTATCAAATAAATGGTGATCCTATTATAGGATTCTAGTATTTAAAGGGTATCTCATAATGGTAATGGTAAATTCCAATTTGCATAAAATCTATAGCTGAAAAGACTCTTGTGTTTTGATAAGCCCCTCTCTCCCTCTAATCCTTGTATAATTTGTATTTCTAATGGAAGATTACTGGAGCGATTTTCATATGAGCGACTATATTTAATTGATTTTGATTCGTACGTGGTAACCAGCTCGTCTGACTAGGTGGACGTGATCATTTCCTCGCTCGCCATTTTTTGAACCTCTGTCTCAACATGTAATTTTTTGGTCTTGTTTTATCTGGCCCACTTTTAATTGATCTTTAAATCCCCATTGATTTAAATTGAGACTGATAAAAATCACATAATGAGGAGGAGAGACGTATAAATAGGATGGCAAGAAATTTTTAATGTCAGTCAGTTCTCACATTTACTCATCACCCATTAGTACTCTTTGAGCAAGAAACTAGCAAGTTTTTGAAAAAATGACCCAAATTCAATTCGTTATCCTCTTAGCAGCAGTGATTGGCATTGCCACTGCAGTTCAATACTCAACATTGGGACCCTTTTCATTTTCTGATACTCAGGTACTAAACATTATTAAACAAGGGAAATTATTTTTGTTGTACATAAATTGTCATTTTAATTAATTTATTACCTTTGGCTATAGTTATCATGGGCTGAATCAAGGGACGCTTGTCGTTCCGAAGGGAAAAGTCTAGTCTCTATTGATTCTAGAGAGAAAGATGAATCATTATTAGATCTCTTGTTAGCAGATGGAAATGGCTCAATCCGTAATTAATAAAATACAATAATATCAGTACAAATAAAATTATTTTGTATTAACTGGCTCTTACTTTTATTATAGAAAATTCTACTGCCATTTTGGGACAAAGGTACAATTATCTTTTTAATGTCATTTTGCAATATTTCATCTACTGTTGTACTATTTAATTTTATTGGGATTTTCTGTGTGTGCAAAATAGTTGGTCCTCAGGTCATGAAGTTCAAGAAGGAGTGTGGCAGTGGGACAGTCTTACCCGACCAATCTTTTATAGTCGTTGGTGAGTCAAGTTAAACAGCTTTTTAAATTTCAACTAATTATTTTTGTCTATAATGTACTTTTCATTGAATCTATCCAGGTACGTAGGACAACCCGATGATCTGACTAGTCTGAACTGCATTTATTTGGCCACCAGTGGACTTTCCAACCTTTTATTTAGAGACGCCAACTGCTCAGCTGCCATGTATTTCATCTGCGAATAATTTATAAAAAATTAATTGTCATAAATAATTTAAAGACAAGAATAAACCAAACAATTGTTCTTACTTATATTAAACGATACGCTCATTGTTGTTATTTTTCCCCTCATGTAAATGATTTGCATGGGCAATGCGATATAGCGGCAACTCTATGCATTTGAAACGGGCACATTGTCGAAAAAAAGTTTGTTTTTTTTTATTTTAAGTAATTTTGACACAATCAAATTTAATTTCGGTGACTTTAATTAAATTAAATAATTAAAGAGATTTATTGTGCTCGAATTAAACTTGTGACTGTGTAGAATCTCATCCTAAAATAAACATGGAAAGTGAAGGAAATGGTGCCGGTACAAACATAACGGAGATTGAAAGGGACATTAATCAAGAGGATTTTGAAAAGTGTACAAGAGAAGAATTGATTGAAAAAATACAAAAATTAAAGTGTCATGTGAAACAGTTAAGAAATGTCATTAGAAGAGATAATCAGGCACAAGAATTGGAAGGCCATCGTCTCTTTAAGCACGCAAGAAAAAATAGACCATTTGATTTCTCAAAGTAAGTTTTGATTTTGGTTAGCCGTATTTCGGTATTTGTGAATTATGAGAACATTAATTTATAAAAAAAATTTAAAAATAATTTCAGGCATCCTAAAAGACATGTAGCATTAAAGATTGCTTATTTGGGTTGGGATTACCAAGGATTAGCTGTTCAAGGTTTGTACTAAATTTAATTGTTCACGTGGATTGTAAGATGAAAGTTTGTTGTAAATAAATTTAAGTTGTTGTTAACATTTGTTTATTACAGAGGATACGGATAAAACAATCGAGTCACATTTATTTGATGCATTAATCAAGTCGAAATTAATAGAAGAACGTAGTACATCAAATTACCATCGATGTGGACGTACTGACAAAGGAGTTAGTGCCTTCAGTCAAGTAAGAAATATAAAAAACACTTGATTTTGATACTTCTTTGAATAATCTGGATAATATTGATGTTGTTTAATTGTAGGTAATTTCCATAGACTTGCGATGCAAGTCAACAGAAGGACATGGAGTTATTCTTTCACATTGCGACGAAACAATTCAGAATGGGAAGAAATTTGGAAATATTGAGGATGAGATAGAGTACTGTAAAATCCTGAATGCCATATTACCGAAACAAATTAGAGCTATTGCCTGGGCTCCAGTTAAATCAGATTTTTCAGCTCGATTCGACTGTACTTCTAGAACTTATAAATATTTTATACCAATCGGCGATATCAATATAGAGGTAAATCCCCATAGATCAACATCCGTTTCTATCCTTATATGTGTACAATTTTTCATAATTATTAAAAATCAGTTTCCATAATTGACTTTAATGTTTTGAAATTATAGGCAATAAAAGAAGCTGGGAATTACCTTCTTGGAGAACATGATTTCCAAAATTTTTGTAAAGTGGATCATTCTGCTAATAAAACAACTATAAGAAGAATCATATCCTTCCAAATAAAATATTGTGATGAGGATCATAGTCCTTATGGTCTCTGTGAGATTCAAATTCACGGACAATCTTTTCTCTGGCATCAAATTAGATGTATTGTTACCATATTGATCCTTGTTGGACAGGGAAAGGAAAAGCCTGATATTGTCAAAGATTTACTTGACTTGACAAAAATACCCAAGTAAGTGCCATTCAAGTCACAAAGTACATTTTCAATAATTTTTTTGTGTAAAAACTAAAACTTAACGTGATTGGGAAATCTTTCCTCGTAGAAAACCACAGTACACAATGGCCATGGACTACCCACTCGTTTTATTTGACACTAATCATGGACCAGAGATTTCGGGATGGATTTGTAGCCCGGAAAATTTCAGTCATGTAGTGGCAGATTTACAAACAATATGGACACAACATTCACTAAAGTAAGAGATTAATAATTAAAATAATTCAATATTTGACAAAATTTTTACTGTTTCATGGTTATATTCTACAAGATTTTCATGTTCTTCTTTGTAGGGCTCGAATGGTGTTGGAAATGATTAAAAATTTGGAGGCCTCTGCGATTCCCAGCACTTTGGACTCAGACACCGGAGGGACAAAAAATTTGTGGTTAAAACCCAAGTCCTCATCAATGGCAGGGACAATGCAACAACTAGAATGCTTATTCATGGGAACAAAGAATAAAGTTTATAAAAGCCTAATTGCAAGACCCGTATGTGGAAATCCTACATAACAAAGTTGTACAATATATTTTTACACAAAATATTTTTACTGACAAAATTAATGTCAACATATTTTTAATGTAGTTTTATTAAAATTATTATTTTATTGAATCTTATTGATCATATCTATGCAAAACCAGAGAATAAAAGCATTTTTATTAAAACGTATTTGTTTAACAGGTGAAATTTCACATGCATTATGCCTACTATTCAGTTGCCCCTCTGTACCAAGAACGGTATTCGGGTTTTTTCGGATGGGAGTAAAAAAAGAACTTGGTATGGCGGTTGTACTTTGAAAATAATATAGGGCTTAATTTGAACCAGAGGAACTTGATTTGTATAAATGGTTTCAAATTAATAGAATTCACTTTGTTTGACATTTAACATTCTTTCAATTTTCATTAATGATTCACTGCAAAGTGTACTTAGGTACTAGTAGAGTTTAATGTGATTTATTTCTCTGTGTCTCCTTGTGACAAAATTAGGTGTATAATTTTGTGTTCACACCTTACTTTACTAAAGCATATGTCCAACAGTCAATAATCATGAAACAAACGTAAATGAGTACAAAAATGTATAAACGCTGGATACAAATTTTCGCCGCTATTGATATCGTAAGCTGAAAAAACTAATTTGCATGTTATTGTGTACTTTTTGGTAATAATATGAGAATATTTTCTCTTTCAAAGACAATAGCAATATTTCGCCTAGGAAATGCAACTTTTCACTGGACCAGGAATGAGGCTGACCCAGATGCCATGAAGAATTATCCTGGTACGTGTACATTTACAATTAATGCTAATCTTTAGTCATTAAAAAATAATTAATTTTGTACAATTCTTTGCAGCCTCGAAAGGTTACCAAAAATTCCAAAGTTATGACGACCTTGACGTTACTAGTAAGGCCATTCAAACTAAATTTTATTCAAATATATGTACAATACTCAAACAATTAAATACAATGACGTTCATTTTTATAGATACAAAATTCCTTATGCTCGGGATCATGTACTACATTGTTCAAGTGCTTATTTTGAGCTTGGCCATTTTTCTCATGGTTACAGTAGCAGAGGTGAGGGAGGAACTGACCTTAGTCTATAATTATACTGGACGAGGAGTATTACATAAATTCTGTACTTCCTTATGATGATCTTATCTTGTTCATGTACCCACAGAAAAACAGTTCGAAACAAATACGATGGATTCATGTGTGGACCGTTGGAATGTCACTGGTGATTCTGATCTACATAATTTACCTAATTCGTCGCCTCTACTTTGTTGAAGACCTTATAGCCAAAGACAATGACATTTGGTAAATTTTTTGTACACGTTAATTTATAGAATTATATATGTATTATACAGTTTAAAATATACAGTTGGCAGAAATAATAATTCAACTTTTTTTTTATTTTCAGTAAGTTGTACTATCAACCTTCACATTTACCAAATACGTGCTATCTTATACATATCGAGTTAATTATAAAATACAATTTTTTTCTGACTTTTTATGTTCCTGGACACTGTATACAAATGGATAAACCACAATTAATGCCTTCCCTATGGATTACAGCGTTTGAAATTGCAGAAATCCTCTTTAGATTTTTATTTGCCGTTTTTGTAAACAAGTATGTGAGCTTTGTCAATCCTACAAATAGTTCCTTTGATGACATTGACCCGGAGATTCGACAAGCTTTTGAAAAATATGTTTTTCAACATACAGATGGTGATAATTTTTAATTTATTTTTAGCTCTCAGTAATTTTAAATTTATTTTACTCCTAATAATATAATTATTGTCACACACCCAAGAGTTGACCCTCTTGCGTGCGGAATAATTTGGTTTTGGGGTAAACCTCTGACCTCTGCCAATGGAATGATTGTAAAATCCCCAGACTTCAGTCTGATTATTTTAAAGGGAAGACGGGAGGATTACAAAAAGGAGTTTGTGAATCATCACATTCTTTATGAATGTGACACTATATATTTTATGATAATTATAAGTGTACAATGGTCCAATTTTATTCCTTACACTGTACTGGATATTTCATACAGTTAAAGGCTTTGTGCCCTATTATAGTCTCTAAGAATATTAAGTCCTCCTTTGATCTATAGACTTGTTGTTTACTTGTTTTGTTTGTACAGAAGAATGATATCGTAAAAAATTATTTATATTCTAAAATACTTTTCAAAAAAAGCTACAGTACATATAGAAAATTATAAAAAGGATTTTAATGATTCCATTTCCATACTATTGTGCGTCTAGAATTTAACATTCTCTTTCTCTTTCCTCTAAGTACATTTATTCATTCTTTTTCAATTAATAATAATAAAAAAATTTGTCAGCAATATGAAAGCATTCACAGTTTTTTTGACAATTTTATTGTCAGCATCCTTGAAAGACAATATAATATCAGCGGACAAGGTAAGTCATAGTTAATTACTTTTCTTGTCCTTTGTCAAGATAAAAGTCTAGCATTTTTAAAACGATTGAGTCACTGCTGAAAAAATTAATTAAGGTGGAATTATATTTCGGGGAAAAGATTAAATAAAATAGAATATGAGGAGACAATTGTACCACGAGTTTTAATTGTTCAGTTAATCTTATCATGGTAGTTTTTTATCTTTTAATTTGGAATTTTGATAATCAATTCAATAAGAGACATGCTTGGTCCCCCCGGCACAAAATCCAAAAAAATGCTGCCGGTTTTGACTTTGAGAATTAGACAATTTCAAAGCCGTCAACATCTGTTATCTGCTCTGTCAAAGTGGAATAAATATTACTACAAGTCGATTACTAGTACTAATCAGCTACAGTCAAAATTACCTTTCAAGTGGGCAAGATATTTTCCATCAATTAAATTGTGTATTGAACACTCAAATTCCTTTTGCTCCAACTTTAAGTTTCAGCACCATCATAGAAATTACACGGCTTTTGCCCAAAATCGGAAAATGGGAGATGCACCAAGAGCTTTGAGTTTACATGATCCTACATCATTCTCTAATCCAGGTAACACACAAAATTGTACATTTTTTAAATTTTTTTACAATATAAAAAGAGTCATCCTGGGTGACATTTGAAATTCAAATTTTGAATTTACTTTGTACTTATGAATTGTTTGGTTAATTTTTTTAGAGGATGTTCGAGCTGATAGAATTAATATTCAGTGGGATGTTGACTTTAACAAGAAAATATTGGATGGAACCGTCAATTATGAATTAATTGCCAGTCGCTCAGATGTCAAGAAAATTGTAAGATTTTAATCATTTTTATTTGCAAATTCTTAGTATCTTCGTTAATAATTATAATTTTAACTAAATTTTAACATGCAGATCTTGGACGTTCGTGATTTGAAAATAAAAGGTGTGACAGATTCAAAAGGTCAGAAGTTACAATATGAGATTGGGAACGCCTACATGACAATGGGCAAGCCATTGACCGTTGACTTGCCGGCTCTTGTTGCCAATACGTAAGAAAACTAAATATTATGCTTATTATTTTCTTCTATCTGTACATACTTGCAACAATTGTTATTATGTATGAATTGGTGACACTTTAAATTTTAGGAAAGGCGAGTTACGATGTGAAATAAATATAAATTATGAAACTGATCCAAAAACATCAGCTTTACAATGGTTGGAAAAGGAGATGACAGCCGAAAAGCAATTTCCATTTCTTTACAGGTAAATGTTCAAAACATTTTCAAATAAAGGTACATTCTGGTACATGTATCATCTTCTTTTAAAAGTTTAAATTTAATATTTCATTTTGAAATTCCACAGCCATTCTGAAGCTATTCATGCCCGAGCATTATTTCCTTGTCAGGATACTCCTTACACCAAAGCAGCGTATACAGCGGCTGTTACAGCACCAAAGGAATCAGGTGCGTACTGATGCATTTAAATTAAAAATAGTTAATGAATTTGCAATCGTATTTGTGACAATTATATGTAACATTTGGATATGAGTACCTGTTTTTTGCCATTTCAGTTGTTTTATTTAGTGCTGTTTCAAGTGGAGAACCCCAAAAAGTGGATGAGAAAAGGCGATTGCACAAATATTCACAAGTAAGTCATTTAAAATATAAATGAGGAAATTATGTCAATAGTAAAAATGCTCGTCATTAGTTGTAAATTTATAAAATTGTTATAATGTAACCTTAGATTGTCCCAGTGCCTTCTTACTTGATAGCCTTTGCTGTCGGTCAATTGGAGTCAGCTGAAATTGGCCCACGATCAAAAGTATGGGCAGAAAAATCATTGTTGAATGATGCTGCATTTGATTTCTCTGAAGCTGAAAAAATGATTCAAGCCGCACAATCCATTGTTGGAGATTATGTCTGGGGTCGATATGACATTCTAGTGTGTAAGTGTGTTATGAACTATTTTGTGAATAATCCACATTTCAATTTATGGATTTAAATGTATGTATTACATTATTTTTAACTGCTTCATTTTTTAGTGCCTCCTTCGTTTCCCTTTGGTGGTATGGAAAACCCGTAAGAATTTTTTTTTTAATTTGTACTAAACTGGACTGAGAATAAATGCATGGCTAATTTTGTATTTTGTAAACTTTCTTAGATGTCTCACTTTTGCAACTCCAACCCTCTTGACTCATGACAAGTCTCTGGCTAATGTCATTGCCCATGAAATTGCTCGTGAGTATTTTAATTTATTTTATTTTCCAAAAAGTTTAAAATCATTTCATTGTTTTCTGATCTTATTTAGACTCTTGGACTGGAAATCTTGTCACAAACATAAATTTTGAGCATTTCTGGCTAAATGAGGTATTTACCGACTGGTTATTGTAATAGCCGGATATATTATTACTTAACTAAATTATTAATTTGATGTATTTTATGTACAATTAGGGGTTCACTGTTTTCTTGGAAAGAAAAATACTTGGCATTATAAGGGGCGAACCTGAAAGACAATTTGCTTCAATCGAGGGTTGGGCCGTTTTGCAAGAGACTATTGATACACTTGGTAAGGACAACCCATTGACAAATCTCGTTTTGGATTTGAAAGGAGTTGACCCTGATGACTCATTCTCTTCCGTGCCTTACGAAAAAGGATATGCCTTCCTTTATTATTTGGAGACAGTTGTTGGCGGAGCAGGTATGGCACTGAATTAATACCAATTAAATTGACTAAAAAATTGTGTCATAAATAATGAAATTGAATATTCTTTTTTACATGTTAGCTGCGATGAATGAATTCCTGCGGCAATATGTACAAAAATTCCAGTACAAGTCGATTGATTCATTTGAATTCAAACAGAATTTTACTGATCATTTTGAAACAGCTGGTAAAGGCAATCTACTTAAGGTCATTGATTGGGACAGTTGGTTTTACAAGCCCGGTATGCCACCTGTAAAACCAGTGTAAGTTTTATTTCCTTGTCCTATCCATACGACTATCTTTTCTTGTATAATGTCTAATTATGTATTCAAAATTTGAATAGATATGACACCACCCTGTATGATGCATGTGCCGCATTGAGTTCTCGTTGGATAAAATGGGACCCAAAGACTGCAAATACATTCTCCTCAGCCGACTTTGACAAATTTAGCCCAACACAAATACAAGAATTTCTATCTTCATTGCTAGTCTCTGAAAAGGCTTTAGAAATTGAAAAAATGAAGGCTCTCGAAGATACTTACAAATTCAATACTGTTCGTAATGCTGAAATTCGTTACCGGTAAGAGTCTCAAAGTTCACTGAAACGGATATATTTTTATTGGTGAATGATAAATAATTTTTGATTTTATTTTTAAAGGTGGCTCCGTCTTTGCATCAAATCACGATGGAGAGATCAACTACCGCATATTCTACAATTTGTTACAGATGTTGGACGTATGAAATTCATTCGCCCAATCTATCGTGACCTTTACAACTGGGAAGAAGTTCGGGCTGAGGTGAGAATATTTATGATAATTTATGTAAATTCTGACTCGTAAATGTAAAAGTATACCACCACCAATAGAATTACTACATATTTTGTAATCTATGAATCTTTACAGGCGATTGCTACATTCAAAAAAAATCGTCCATACATGATGTACGTCTCTGCCTACACCGTGGCTAAGGACCTTCATATTGAGGATTAGAATAATACAAGATTCAATTCAAAACAGTAACATTTTTGATGCATTTAATACCTGGAAATTTTGCAAAGTGAATTTATGCCAAAAATTAATGATTCTTACAAACTATACCTAACGTTCCATTCTTTAAGAATTATTTTTTTCTGTTACGAAATGGATATTAATAAATTAGTATACCTACTCAATAAAATTTTGGAGTTTTGTATTTGTTACGATTGGTTTATTAATATAAATTTTTTTTTCATACAAAATCATAGTGACATAAATAAATATTAAATTAAAATTAAAGTATTTTCACAAAAAATTATACACTCATATTTGAATTTAATCAATTGTTAATGAAAATAAAATATCCGGTTATGGTTTTGACTACAATTGCCAGTTATCGCTCCCTCCTTTATTTTACAGAGGCCACTACAGCAAAAATCTGTGACTGTACAATTTGACCCATTAGGAAGACACTGAAAGATACAAAGACATTAAATTAATATCAAGCATATTGTATGAGTAGTACTGGATAGAGTTAAAATAATTAATTGATAATTTTATGATTAAAATTAATTAATATTTGAACTTACCGACAAGGACACTTGAAAGATCATGAAGCAGAGAGTGATTGTGAAAATAATGTGGAAAATTCCAGCCATTTTAGTTATTTTTATTTACGGATGGGAGGTATCAAGACCAAAGATAGCAGCAGAATACAACGTTTTTTATGAAGAAACAAAACGACGTTAAATGGTTTGATTTAAATGTGACGCACTTGACAGTCAACAACGGTATTGACACGTAGAGGTAATCAAGTGAATTATCAGTGTCTTGGAATGAAATGCAATCAATTTAATAAATTGAATTTATTCTCCACAAGTCAAAAATGATTTGAGAAGTTTGGAAATGTTCACAGTATTTTGGTTTGTGACTCAATGACAACTTGTCAAACGTTTATATACTCTCCAATTTAATGTCCCACGCGTTTAATCCCATCTGTGAATAATTTAACTGTTTTATGATAATTTGGGGTGCCATTGTCCCTATTGCACCTCATGCAGTATGTCATGTTTTATGACTTGATGTACCATGACCAATCCAAGTTAAATATAAATTCAGTACCACACCAAACACTGGGGAATATTTACTCATGACATACTAACGAATCGTAAGAAATGATTTCACCTTCTCAGACTCAAAACTCATTACTTAATAGCGTTCCTTTTAACTTAATCTCATCTTTGCTATTCACATTAAGAGATATGTAAACTTCTACTAAACTTACATGCATCACAATAGAGATAGTTGAAGGACAAACTGACAAACAGCTTTGCATATTTAATATTTAATATTATTTATTCAATTCTTCCTTTATTTTACCATTGAAATTAGCTAATAATCATAATTACAAATTATTTAATCAGGATTATATTTTACCATTATATTGTTTGGGGTTACACGCTCCTCGCCATCATTCAGATATTTTTAATGACGACAGATTTATTGAATGGGGAGCATCCTCCCAGTACCGTACCGTATATTATATGCGTGAATAATATTAGTATTTAATAAATACGAGATTATGAGAGCGTGTGTAGATGCTACTTGATTTTAAAGGCATTGGGGCTGGTGTAAGTCGTTAAAGTAATTTTAATGATTATATTCACAATTCGTAGGATAGGGTTAATTTATAAACTAATTTAAATAGAATTGTAAATATAATTTCCCATTTAATGGTCAAATGAAGCGTGTGACTTTTAGCCCGCATAAGTTGCACGTAACATATTAACAAATATTTTCAAGTTTTTCTGAAACATGAGACAAATCAATAAGAAATAAAGATGGATAAGAAAATGGATGAGATTGATGTGCATCAACTAATCGAATTAAATTTTTATATTCTAGTTCTCATACATATACAACCTGTTTCAATCTTTGACTTCCATACTACGACAGCCAACCTTGAACGTGTCCAGAATATTTACATAAGTACATTCCGGAAATTTGTGTGTTATGACGAACTTGAATTTTTTTAACAAGAATCATGGTCAAAAACAGTTGGGATGCACAAGAGTGATACTCAAATTAATTTAGATTTCATTTAGAATTATCTGTATACATACAACATATACGTAAAAATCATGATAGTAAAACAGTTTAAAGTTTTACTCCTTCTCTCAACTACTTTAAGTCAATTCTCCTCCAGTTTGGTAAATAAACATTTTTTTTTAATTTAAAATTAAATAAAAACATTTATTCTTTTACAGTCTATTGATTTAGTAGAAAATTGTGGAGAAATTCATCCAACTTTACATGATGACGAGGTGGCTCCATGGGTCGCAGGAATTTTCTGGAGACAAAGGTCATTCACTCAACCCTTTAGGTATATGGTGTCAGGGGCCATTATTGGGAATTCGACAGTCATTTCTGTATGGGGTGGGGGGTATGGGTCCTCCCTGAAGAATTCCAAATATAAAATCCCACTACCAAAATTTATTGTTGTTGGAGCTGGTCTTGACACAGCCTCTCTAAATTTGGCCAACAATAAAACTCAGATTCGAGAGGTAAAAGATAATTGAAATGACAAATTAATTGTGAATTAATATTTTTTAAATATATTTACCTATAGGTGGAATACATTTTACCTTATGGTGATGAAGACCCAAATAATAATGAATTTCATTTGGTGATAATTCGTCTAAAATCTCCATTTGATTTTACTGGTCATCATGTCAAACCAATTTGTTGGCCAACTGAAAAATTAGCTCTTGTTAATTCTCCAAATATTAATCAACAAAGTACTAATTACAATTATATTGCGACGGGATTTCCTTATTCGTCATTTAATTCAAGATCTTCTTCAATTAATTCTCAATTAATTTTTCAGTCAATGAGTATTGACAAAAAACAAGATTGTGATAATTCTTTTCGTTACTACTACAAAGGCAAAAATGGTGATCATGTTTTGTGTGCTCGACCCAAAATTAATGTGGCGAGGACTGATTTAAATGGTAATCTCAAAAAATTTAATTAAAATTCATATTATAATTATTATTTAATTGAAATTATTATTATAAAGCTTTTTGTGTCTCGCATGGAAGTTCACTTGTGATTCCACACGAAGGAAAATATTATTTGGGAGGACTTGTGGCTTTGATTCCAAGTAAAAGTAAAATAAATCAAAAATGTAGTACTAATACTCTCTACTTTTTCACCAATTTTCTTCAAGTCACTTTCTCTCCATTTAACCAGTGGTTAGAGAGACAAATTGTGTAAGTTTTTTAATTATTAATTAATACAGTAATTTTGAAGTTTAATTAATTTGAATAGATGCAATCACGATGAATTTCCTTGTCCATACCAAGACTGTATTCCAGTGTCTAAAGTTTGTAATAAAATTAAAGACTGTACATTCAGTGAATTGGGAGATGGTGATGAAGATGATTTGTTTTGTGAGGCAACCAATCACTGTGGTGGAATTAAAAGTTATTATTGTGGTCTCAATGATCATTGTATTGAACCCAAACAAGTTTGTGATGGGAAAATTCATTGTCTTAATGGAATGGATGAGTCTGAAACAATTTGTACTTCTTCATTTATTAATAATCGCCATTTTCAAGACACTAAAAATATGAGCAGTCATCCAATTGAACAAATCGACAGTCAGCAATGTCAAAAGAATTGTTCTGTGACGTTTGACTCTTCTGTTAAATGCAAAATGTTGCAGTATGCAGAGGTTAGAATTTTATTCTTATTTTTTAATTATTATTTTAATTAATTTGTATTTTATTTAATTAGGGAGTTCATCAAGTTTGTATGGACAAAAATGACATGACAGTTTCTTGTGAGAATTCAGTTCCAGGCACAAAAATGATTTTACATTGTAAACCATACTACGAGTCAAAATTCCGTTTGGCTGTCATGAAAATGACTTGTGGGGTCAATGGCCGTTGGACGCCATTTCGGCCATTTTCATGTGAAGCAAGTGAGTTAATTCTCATTAATTATTTTTTAAATATATTTACTTATGACATACTAAGAAATGATTTCACCTAACATTTTGTTGTACCTTAGTTTGCGGCAGTATATCAGTGGACAATACGCCTGGCTTTATTGCTCATGGAGAAGAAACTTCCGACCTTCTGGCTTTCCCATTTTATGCTGCAATGTTTCTTTTTAATGAGAATCTCAAAATTTATGAATTTATTTGTGGCTCCTCTCTCATTGAGACTTCAATCATCATCACAGGTTTGATTATCTGGAATATTTTTGATTATGAAAAATCTTTAAAATGATAAAAAAAGAACCTCTCGTTGATATTCATTATAGCTGCTCATTGTGTCAGTGAAGGGAATTCCATTCGAGCTCATCAAAATCTCCGAATTGTTTTGGGACCAATCAGCAGTAATTTTGAGGAGAATGTCATGAACAATAGTACAACCATTATTGGGGTAAATTTTTAGAAAATTTTTGATTTTATTTTATGCCTAAATACTTGACACTTTTATTAATGCAGATTAACGGAATTTGGATAGCACCAACTTATAGTCATGTCACTTTGACCTCTGACATTGCTCTTCTCAGATTGGATCGTAATGTAGAATACAGTGCAAGAATTCGACCGCTTTGTTATCTCTCAAAAATTCATGGAGCCAATTTAATACCAAAAATTGACAGTATTGGAAAAGTGGCTGGATTTGGTAAAGATGAGACTGGTAAAATTTCTCATCGACTAAAATTTGCCACTTTTCCTGTTCACTCGAGAGAATTTTGTGCAGAATCGTTGAGAACATACATTGCTGAGAATGAATTTTGTAGTGGGTTTCAAAATGGTATTAAATTAATTTAATTTAATTTTAATTATTTTCTAATAATTAATATTTGTACAGGGAGTGTTTGTATCGGTGATTCTGGAGGAGGGCTAGTTTTTCCATTTGAGGTCAATTCTCGTACTGTTTATGTTCTCAAAGGGATTGTCAGTAGAGGTAAATTGACAACAGAAGGAAAGTGTGATGTGACCTCTTCGGCAGTCTTTACTCATCCAGATTCATTCAGTGATTGGATCTACGATGTTCTAGAACATATTGGAGTCTCCTAAAAAAATTGACACTGAAAAGGCTGAAAGTGATTTTGATGAATTTTAGAAAATTAAATAATTTAATACAATTTATTACTGTATTTTCAAAAATACTCATCAATTTAAAGCATTTATTAATTTATTTTATAGACAAATTCAATTTTTGCAAAAAAAAAATGAATTGTGTATTTAACTGACAACAATAAATTATGATTTTTTTAGCACTTGTACTTTCCACTTAAAGGCTCCAATTTCATCTTTAAATAATACGATCCACTTGGTCTATAGTTGTTCAAAATATTTTTTGTTTGTTTAAGTTTTTCTTTTATTTATAAATACCCCAATTAAATCTTACCCAGGTTTAGCACTGTCACCAAAAGGAGCCCAAGTTTCACATTTACACATTCCACTTGAAAAAGCAAGCCAATTAAGACAACGGCAACCACGATAGTTTGAATTTCCGATTGACTGGAGATAAAAACGAGGAGCTGCACTATGATTACATGAGGCTGGAGAAAAATTAATATTTAAATAATTTATTGCACCACATGGCATAGTTAATTAATTTAAACGGTTTTTTTACCATCCCCACATCCTGGTTGTCTACCTACTGATAATTCATCAAAATTAATAGACTGTCAAATTTAACCACAGAGCAATTAAATAATAGTTTATTTAATGGCTCTGTGAATTTTTTAAATATTTTACCTCCCCCATTGACAAAAAAGTCAATGTGGGCAATGGACCCCATAATTCCATATTCTGCCATATCCGTATGAATCACATCCACAAAACGAGCATCAGATTTCCTTAATCGACGACCCAAAAAACCCGAATAAAACATTGGACCTAATAAAATTTAATTATTTATTCAAAATTAAAATATTAAATTTAACATACACAACTAACCTGCTGGATCTAGACCTAGAAAAGAGGAGCAATTAGTATTAATTGATTATTAAGCAGTTTTTTTCAAAGTGAAGTTAATTAATTACCTGTAATTCTCCAAATTTTTTGTTGATATTTGGTATAAATATCATTGCCAGCATGGCCACAAATATGGGCCCCAAGAGAGAAGCCAATTAAATGGATATCAGTAAATTTGGCAAGATTTAATTTTAAAAGAGTAGAAATTAAGTCACTCAATCTTTTCCCAACAATTTGAACATTCCGAACTGACAATGGATAAATGAGACTTGTCAAGGGTTCTGATGTGTGGGGTGTAGCCAATTTTCCCCAGTCCACAATAATTAAATTATATTTGTAGCCATACTTCAAATAAGCTAAAAAAATAATTAAATTATTAACTCTCGAATTTATTTTAAAATTATTATTAATTAAAATTAGCTTGTACCATCTTTAACTTCCTGAGGGAACCAACAAGAAAAATTATGATTGAAACCATGAATGAGGATTTTGACGGGGACATTTATTTTGAGACCAGATGTCATGAATGAAGTTTTATTCTTGAAATTTAATTCTTTTCCTGACCCCATGTCACTATTTCTATCAAAATTAATTTACATTAAATTAAAATGATGAAAATAATTTTTAAAATTAAAAAATCTTACTTTGGATTATCATACAAATAAAAACGAATGTAATCTGGATTCGTTGTAATTACCATGTTGACTGATCCATTTGTTTGATGACAAGAAACTAACATAAAAATATAAATTATTTAAAATTTTGTCTTTATTTCAATAATTTTAACTTTGATTTTACCTAACAAACAAAATAAAACGGAGATAGTAAAAATGAAGCTTGTTAATTTTATGGTCATCATTATGCTATCTTGGACTGGATAAAATTTATTTAAAATAAATATTTTATTCAAATCAATTCACTCTTACTTTTGACCATGTTCAAAAATTAAGTTAAAACTCACATGAACAAAAAATTGGATCAAAACTTAATTTAACTTCCGTGGAGAGGCGAAAAAACAAGAGTGTAAAATAAAGGAGGACAATGAAGGAAATTGATAAAAAAAAAAGTGTGAGACACGTGCTATTAAAAAAATATTACAAAACAATGCTTTAATATGTAAATTAAAAAATAAATTAACCTTCTAAACCTTCCTAGGAAATATCAAAGTCTTTAAAATGGTTTCCATACATGAGACATGTACTTAATAGCAGAATTTCAAGAGATTTACATGATAAAAAAAGCATAATATATGAGCTAATTATTATCATGAGCATCTGACACACTTTCAATCCATTAAAAAAATGTTTTTTTTTAATTGTATTCAACTCCCCTGTCTCTCATCACTCACTTCTCACTTGACTAAAGATATAAAGGCCAGGGTTTTTAATAATTGACAAATTAATTTTAAATGCGGTCCATTTTATTACTTTATAAATTATAATGTTCCGGGCCACGAGTTTAACTTCTCTACGCACAAAAACAATAAAGAAATGTTTACTTATAATCTTTGTATGTAATTTAGGACCTACAGAGTAAATGAGCCAAAAAAAACTTTTATTAATTGAAATTAAAATTCAATCATAAAAATGATGAATAAATTGTACTGTAAATACTAAATATTCTTTACAAATTGAACAAAAAAAAAGAATTGATTTTCAATAACTCTTTCTTATAGCCTATCGAAAAAAAGTTTAACGTTGACATTTGACAACAAAATAAAAGTGCCTCGTACATAAAAGAGTATCATTAAAAAATTGGTAAAAAATACAAATAGACACGAATAATTTGACCTTCGTAAAGTAAAGTAGAAAATTATTTTTTCTGAACACCATTTCCACTTTGAATTGATTACTCACACCTGCTAGTCAGACCATATCCTTCCTTCACATGTCCAAATTGTATGTAATGCAATAACAAGTTGAATCTATAAAAAAAAAGTTTATGAATAAAATAAAATGTATCCATCACTTATTTTAATGAAAAAAAAATATACTGATATATCTACAATGTACTTCAAGTCAAAATTATTTACAAAAAAATGTTTTCCTATTTAACTTTAAATTTATATCCACACTTAAAATTGACAGCCTAAATAATTTTGACAGTTTTATTCCAAGTCCAGACTTTACAAAAAAATATCGTTTCCCATACTAAATAAAAAAAAGAATCTAGAACAATTTTAATCTCACATTTTCAATTGAGACCAAGAAACGGAAGAATTTTATTTAGTTGACTTGATTCACATAAAAGTAATTAAAAAAAATGTCTGAAAATAATTTCACTTTTTTGACAAAAATAACGAGTCACTGTCAGTTTCAAACTTTCGTTCTTACTGACGAGACCGAGACAAAAATAATAATTTTACCTTAAAAATAGACATAAATGATTTAAATGTGCTTAGAGTTAAAAGTGACTAAAATAAAATAATAATTTATTTTTCAAAAATGAAGGACAAATCAAGGAGAAGACATTTACGTCCATCAGTGCTCAAATTATTATATTGGGCAGTACTCTTATCATCCGGATTAACATTTGTGTATGTTTGTTTGGTAAAATACAATGATAAAATAATTCAACCCAAAGTATACTTGACAATTAGTAGTTCAAGTGAGTTAAAAAGAAGAGAGATTCTCATGTCCATGAATGGTTTACCTGACTCAAGATCCATTTATGAGAATACTGTCAATAGTGAACTCAAAGATTTTGATTTATCTCTTGATACTCCACATAGTCAAAATTATTATGATTCTCAATCCCAACAACCCATTCAATCCCGACTATGGCCAGATTTATTTTGGCCAAATAAAATGGAAAAACAAGGCAATCGTTTTTTATCTCTTCACAGTCCACCAGAAAATGAGGGAACAAGCCCCATGATTTTTATTGACCCCGCCATCACCACACCTGGACCTACAAGACTTGACCTTCATGGAACTACCACGAGTAGACTACAAAGTCAAGAAAAATTCAACAAAAAAGAAGTAATTTAATTAATTTTCTGATTTAATTATTTTAATTTAAAACTAATAATTATTTTTAGGTTGAAAAATCCTTACGAGAAAGACTAAATCGAGTCGAGTCCTACTGTCGTCCTTATGTCAAAGCACTGAAAAATATGCGGCTGAAAGAAATGCTGAAACGACAAAAAACTATGTGGATTCAATACCAAAATTTAATTCCAATTGATAATGGGTAAAATATTTAATATTTTAATTAATATTTGAAGTGTTTAATTATTATTTTAATTAGTTTCAACAATATTCGAGTTCAATGGTGTCCAATTTACAAGGCAGCCTCCTCACCATGGATGTCACAATTTATGCAACTGAAAAAAGTTCTGACGGCTAAATCCGAGCAAATGATTAGAACTGGACGATTGACATTTGTTAAACTAGCTAGAGTTAATCATTTAAGTTTATTTCACCCGCAAATATTTAAATCTCAACAAGAGAAAGAGATGCATAGTCGAGATTTTAATATTTCGATGATTGTTGTACGTCATCCCTTTGAAAGAATTTTATCTGCTTATCGAGATAAATTGGAGAGACTTGATGGACGGATTTATTACAATAAAAAATATGGATGTGAGTTTAATTTTTTAAAATTAAAATTCTTGACATTTTCATTTAATTTTTTTTTGTTTTTTTTGACAGTACCCATCATTCGAAAATTTCGAAAAACAACTCAATGGCGAAATTCCATTTCACTTCCTCTCATGACGAGAAGAATGATGGATTACAGATACAAGAATGAGAGTTTTTGTAAGAAATTAATTAAAAATAATAAAAAATTGTAATTTAAAATTTAATTATTAATTAAAGATCATAGAGAATCATCTGGACGATCAACTAGGGGACGAAGATCAAGATACTATTATGATAAATATGAGAGACAAAGGGAATTAGACAATAGGAAAAAAACGATGGTGCCTACATTCAACGAATTTATTCAGTTTCTTCTTAGCCAATCACCAACAAGAATGGATGAACATTGGCGGCCATTTTATGGTAAAATAATTAATAAAAATGAAAAATTGATATTAAATTAAAATTAAACAATTATTTTATTGGATTTTAGTTGACTGCAATGCTTGTTTGGGAACAAAATTTAATTTAATATTAAAAGTTGAGACAATGAATCGTGATCGTGATTACTTTCTCAATTTAATTGGAAAATCTTCCTCAACTCAAAACAGTACAATAAATGACTTTACAGAATTGAACAAAGTATGGAAAAGATGGGCCAATAGTGTTGACAATGGGAAGAAGAGTCAACAAGACAAGAGGAAAAGTCAAAATTATTTTTCACAAATTAGTCAACATGATTTACTAAAATTGTATGATATGTATGAACCAGATTTTAAAATGTTTGGTTATTCTCCCGATGACTATATTAAAATTGTCATGTAATAATTTAAAAAACAACAAATTTCTTTTACATTACACAAGGCACTGCATTACTACAAATTTATTTTCAACAACAATTTTTTTGAAATGGAAATTACAACACATTTCATCTCCCCCTCCTTCCTTGGGTCATTTATTTAGTTGTATTAGTTCAGTGGAGAGAAAGGAGAAAGGATTCTCACAAAAATAGACACTGTAAATTATTTTAATAAAATCCTTGCCTTTATCAAAAAATAATTTGGACTTCTACAGATACAAACACATCTCTCCAATTCTTGTCTCTCTCTCTTCTTTACGGTGTAGTGGTATCTTGTAAATCTAGAGTGTAAAAGAGGCACGTACTTGACAGAGAGTGAAAGTTTTGAATTTTTCATGTTACAAACTTTCTCTCTTTCTTCAGTCTTTTTTTTGACGGTTCTTGGTCTTGGTTCACTTGTTCTTGTTGTGTGTTGGAAAACCTGTAAGCAATATTGATCCTCATCGATTTCTTTTTTTTTCTATCTTGAGAGAAAGTTGAAATCAAAAGGCAAAATTCATGAAGAACAACAACAAGAAAACCAGAGAGAAATCTTGTCCTTTCTCTTTTTTCCTCTCATGTTTCTAGTCCTTGCATCAATCATCCATTTATCTACATCTCAACCTCTCCATGGAATGACGTGATGCTTCAAAAGAAAAAGTTGAAATGTGTATCGAACTCCAAAGAAATATTCCTTGTATTGCATTGAAGCTTCAACACTGTCAAGAGAGAAAAAAAGAGAAATTTTTTAAGTGACAATCAAAGCTAGAAAAATCAAGTAAACAAAAAAAACTTAACGAGAAGTAAATAGAATTCGCCTCCCCTCCTCCATTCTTCCTTGTACTCCCTCCCTACCTCCCACTACTTTTCTAAACAATTTTTTATCGCTTTCCACTTTCTCCAAATGTTTGAGGGAAAATACACATTTTACACATGTACAATTTTACATTACAAGCTCTCTCTCTCTGCTTTCTCCCCCGCCCCCATTTTTGAATAAAAAAGTCTTGTACATTTTATATTTCTTGTCAAGTTTTGGAAACAAGTGTAAAAAAAATAAAAAGTCTTGTCAAGAAAAATTGTAGCCCATAAAAATAAATGGGTTAAAATCATTGTCAACGTAAAGTGTGTCCTCTATACATGTAGATAAAAAAAGGAGAAAAATGACACAAAAACTTTCGAGTGGCTAACTTTTCTATACAAAAAAAAAATTCTTTCTCCTTTTTTTGGTCCAGCCCGTTCAACTCGTTTGGGTTTTTTTTGTTGACATTCAAATCTACTAGTAAAAAAAAAGTTTTTTTTTCTTACTTTCTTCAATTTGATTTTCTTGTCAACATTTTTGGAATACCAAAGAAAAAAAGAAAGAATGTAAAACATTCTTTTTTTGATTTATTTTAGCACACAATCTTCTTTTTCAAAATGGTAAATCTTTCTTTTGGATATTACAAAGAGAAGTTGAAACCGAAATTAAAGTGAATTAAATCAATTGTAAATTTAATTTTGTTACAAATTATTTGCGGAATTTAGGGAGATTATTAATAATCAAGATTTATGTCCATTGTCATGTAGAGTTAGTTGTGTAGACAAAATGATGATTTGATGGGGTTGAGAGGGGGAAGGGGGTTGGGTTGAGGCCGTGCTCCCATAAAGAATTTTTGCATCATTTCACTGTCATTGACATTCCGCTCTCCGATCTTTGATTTCCGCTTTTTCCTCCGTCGCTCCAGATTTCCTCTTCCTCTTCTTCTTTTTCCTCCATGCGTCCCTATTTTTTGTGCGTCTTGGATTTCCATGAAGAAAATTCTTTTTTTGTGTGTGTGTGCATATTATTTACAAATATTCAAAATATTTTTGTCCCAAGTCGACAGTCAAATTCCACAAGCCTGCCGTCTTTCTCCTTTCCGTGACTTCGTTCCACTGTAAAATGTTTGATTTTGGATTAAAATGAAGAAGAATTATAGTCGGGTGAAATATTATGTCAGGGGATGTCCCTGGACTCATAAGATGAAGAGATGAGTTTATAAAATATTATGAAACATTAATTTGAATTATTAGACAATTTTCCCATTTAAACTTTCTCTTCTTTTTTGGTCGGTCTCCGCTCCCTCAAAACCGCGATTCCGCATCCCCATCCAGTTTGATGGAAGAGGAGGAGGAGGAAGAGAAAATTTTAGAGAGAAAAGTTTTCTTTGACTTGTGATTAAATGACTTGGTTCATCGTCTCAGAATGAAGGGACTTTCCCCCACAAGAGGGGTAAAATCAAGGAGAGTATTACTCTCCCAGACAAATTTGGACAAGTGTTGGAAAATTATTATCAAAAAAGTTTTTCTCACACAAAAGCCCTTGACAAGTTTTACTCTCTCGCTTTCTCTTGGCTTTTCCTGTGTAAAAGTGAAAATGAATTTTCTGGGGATGGTGTATTTGAGAACATTTGTCTAATTTGTTTTATCTTTCTTGATCTCCCCATTTCCCTTTTTATTACAGTTTGCCATATTTCCTTTCACCCTATTAAATAATATTTACTATTCTTCTATCCCATTTACACTCCTTCTTTTTTACCTACTTTCCTCAATTTGATTTTTTTGGGATGACTTTTTAGTTCTCATTATTTTTAGTTGTAAGCCTTTCCCGTTTGTAAAATTCTTGTAATATTACTTTCCCTTTGTTTTTTTGGTTGAGAGAGAGAGAGAGTAAGTAAAAGTTTCTTTTTTATTACTATTTAATTTCCTTTGAACTCTTTCTTCATCTTCTTGTCTCGTTCTTGCTCTTGCTCAGTCTAGCGAAAGGGAAAGAGAAAGTAGGAAGATATACACAAAGGACTATAAATAATACAAAACGATAAACGTGTACTTCCTTCACAATTATTTTTCTCTTATTTTGACTACAAGAAAATTTTTAACTAAACTTTCTCATCTTTTCTCTCTCTCTCTGTCTATCTCTAGTGTATTTCCCCTTGAAGCTTTTTTCTAAGAAAAAAACTTTTTTTTGTGGGCTCGTTTTTTGGTCATAAGTGTATCGACTTTGGGACAAGGAGAAGTTTAGTTCATTTCCCTAAAGATGAACAATTCCATTTAATTTTCTTGTCTTTATTTTTATTTTTTATCTACCCACCCCATCCTCTCAAGACTCTTCAAGATGACTTGCACTCTTAATCGTTTGTGTGTGTGTACAATGTGTATGTACATTATAATATTCTTGGTAATGTCAAAAAATAGAGAATATTTTTTTGTGGAGAAAGTAGCAGAAAATATAGATTTCATATTAGATATCAACGTATGTGCTCCACTTTCACTTTTTTTGGGTAATGTCTTTTATTCTTAAAGAGACTTTCTCTCTCTCTAACTCTTGACTCTTAAAAATATGTCATCTGTACTTTTATTGTCATTACCAAAGAGAGAGAAAGTCTTGAGAGTACATGTTTGAAAAAGGTTTATCCACGAGAAACATAAAAGACGAGCTCACAAGTTTAGTTATGATGAGAATGAGAAGGATAAAAAGGAAATATAAAAACATGTTTCTTTTTACTTTTTTTTACTTATCCTCCATATGTACTTTCTCCTCTTATTTTTACACAGTGTCTCATACACAGAGAGAGAGAGATGCCAAAGAGATTTGAGACTTTTCTTTTCTTTAAAAAGAATTCAAGGCTATACAAAATTCCCTTTTTTTGGCATGGCAAAAAAAGAAAGAGAGAGAGAAAGCTTGTCTCATGAACAAATTAAAAGGGATTATAGACAAGAGTACATTTTTTATGGGAAAGAATTTTTTAACACGAGAGAAATTGACTCGCAAAATTTTCTAGTGTTTGACTAGAAAAAAAACAAGGAGAGAGAGAGAGATGAGAGAAAATGGTAAAATTATACAGTATGGATTTTACAATATAAAATAGAACAATGTTTTTTCTATTGTGTCGTCTTGATCCCTCATTGACATTCTATTCTCATTTTTGCTACACTCGAATAACTCCAGACACGTCATAACCTCAAGCTGTACGAACCAAAAGTTTTATTTCTTCACATCTTCTCAGTCCCCAACTCCAACTCTTCTCTCTCTCTCTATTTGTGTATGTCTTTCCCTTGTGTCTCCTGTCAACATCTTGCACGTTTTTAACCTTTTGTTTTATCTTTTTTTCTTTATCTTGTACATTTTTTTGACCCCCGAGGGAATTAAGCAAAAGGCAGAATACAGAGAGAGAGAGAGAGAGAAAGCACATGTCAGTGAGCTTCAATTTGTTGGAGCTTCCTCTTTTTTAAACAAGAAAAATGTATTCCTAAGGACTCGTCTTTTTTTGTGTCCTACATCCAGTAATTCACTTTCCCCTTTCACTTTGTCTCTCTCTCTAATGACAAAATGCTTGGAGTGACCTCGTGGACATTTTTAAGTATTGAAATTTTGAATTATTTAGTGAAATTCACTTTTTTTCTATTTTAAACTCAAAATTTTTTTCACCTGAGACTTTCTCCATTTCTCATTCCCCCAACAAGGATAAAAATTCAAATTTTATTTAGAATTTCTCATCATCATTAGCCTCCAACATAACATAGCCTGTGATGCATGATGGAGAAAGAGTAGACAAGAATTAGAAAGTGGAAGAGAGAGAGAGAGAGAAAGAAAGAAAGAAAGAAGAGAGCCAGTTGTAATTCCATTTAATTCATGTTTAATACATTTCGGTATAGATCCCCTTGCATCCATTACATGCGTCCAAAATGAGTCGAGACTTAGAGAAAGACCTCCCATGACTTTCTCCATGTACAGAATAATAATCTGCACATGAAATTTCTCTAGGGAAAGCAAGACACGAAATTGTACTCTTTCTCTCTCTCTCTCTCTTCTATAAAATTAAATAAGCATACACGCAAAAAAAGGCTCAATACTTTTGGTGACTAGTCAAACTAATCCGCAGATTCTTTGAGGATTTTATTTAGGGGAAATGTCGATAGATAAATTTTGATCTTATTATTTTGTCAAAAGATCCTACTAAAACTCATATGAGGCAGAAGAGAGAGAGACTACATTAGATTAGCACATTCAACTCCATAGGGACTTTCCCCTTTAAAGGGTTTTATAAATGCTCTTAACTCTCTCTCTCTCTCTC
Organism: Arrhopalites spinosus; assembly: GCA_034700945.1. Lineage (NCBI taxonomy): Eukaryota > Metazoa > Arthropoda > Collembola > Symphypleona > Arrhopalitidae > Arrhopalites > Arrhopalites spinosus. The sequence goes on from JAQIVZ010000031.1 coordinate 65,065, forward strand.
TCTCTCTCTCTCTTGTAACTTTGACTGGATTCATACAAGGAAAAGTTTAATCCATTGATTGTTCCGGTGTGGTGTCTAGTATGGGTTAAGAGAGAGAGAGAGAGAAAGAAAGAGAAAGTGAGAGTGTTGACACGAAATCAATAAAATCTACTTAAAACCCAAGAGCCTTCGACTTGAACATAAACCCCGAGAGCCACCAGCCCAGCCGTCGACAGAGTCTTTGGGTGACGGCTATAAGATTGTGGAATGTTTTATTGTCCAGTTGTTCCATCATTGTGATACCCCACAATTCCCCCTTTAATTCCTCCATTTAATTGTCTTGGTCAGGATAACCATTAAAATCCAGAGACATTTAATTGATTTTCCCAAAGAAAGTTTATGTGACATTCTTGAAAGTATGTTCATTGCACATTCTAGCCAAAACTAACATTTAATTTTTTTGTGTGTTTATTTAACAAAAAGAAAAAGTAGTTTTAATTTTCAATTTGTAATCATTGGAACAAAATCAAGATGAGTCTTGTATTTTTATGAGAGACAAATACAAATAAAAACCAAATTGACAATTGTATCCACATTCCTACCTCTGACGTCATTGATAGAAAAAATGGCTCAAGTGAGAAGAGAAGATGGTGACGATTTGAGAAAGACACACACACAAGAAAAAAAGAAGAGAAAGAGTAATAAAAGAATTCCTTTTGCTTGTTTTTTTTGTGCATGGGAGAATTCCAAAGGGGATTTTCAAGATTGAGATTTTGGGATTGGGAAAATGTAGAGTGAATTTTTTTTGAGACGTAGGGGAGAAAGTACATAATAAGAGAAAAGTAAACAAACAAGGGAACCAATTCACCTCTCTCTCTCTCTCTCTCTCTCTATGGTACAACTAACACAGAGAATATATCTGAAACTATCAGGAGATATTGGACAAGGAAATGAGGTGACGTTGGTCTTATGCTGTCTCCATTTCCCCTTTGAATGGACACACAATCATCATTGTCATGATGACGACGATTAGATTTACAGCCCCCCTCAAATGACACAAGAGAAAAGAGGGGGGGGGGAGCCAAATAAAACTTTTGTCATCTCCGTCTGTCCAAAATAGAGAAAATGTAAACACTTTAACAATCTTTTATATTCCATTTCCCTCCCCATGTAATACACAGAGTTAAAGGAAAAGAAGATGATGATGAGAGATTTCAAAGAGATTTTTTTTTATTCTCACTAGACTCTCCTACACTCTACAGTCTACAGCAATTCACATTTATTGTCTTGTACTATGTGCATTCATTGGAATAAAAATGTTTGGCGAGAACGGAGAATTGTGTCTAAGTTTACCTCCCGTCTAAAAAGAGAGTGGGGAGAAAGTCTCATAGAGAAAGTGAGTGAAATATTTGCCTGTGTTGATCCTTTCCCCGTCCCCGTCCTTATCTTGGACAAAAAAGAAGAGGAGGAGGGGGGAATAGGCAAGTGTGCTGATGATGCAAAGGAAAAGGTTTTCCCTTTTTTGCATTGAGATCGATGCTCGTCGTTGACTCAAGTTTGACTGAAACGAATGGAGAGAGGCACAAGAGGAAAAGAGAATGACAGTGACAGTCCATATAGGTCAGAGTCCTCCTATACCCCATGTACATATGTATCATGTACATGTAACACTCCGTATTATTATACTCTTCATGCAGATGGAGATGAAGATTGAGACGGACTGAATAATACCTCGACAAGCTTTTCCATGGCTTTACTAACTTTTCTGGCAATGGCAAACTTTCTCTACATAACACATGTATACCTACATTTATACTGTCTACATTGTGCATAGAGATCCAAGGCCTCCATTCGGACTTTACTATTCAACATTTTGCCTCAGTGACTGTCAAGTCAGTCACTCACCGTCATCGTCATCCCCTGTACCTTCCCTCTCTCTCTCTTATAGAGAGTCAAATTGTATAGGAATTTTTGGGACTAGTGCCCTAAAGGCAGAGAGAGAGAGAGGGGGGGGGCGGTCTTACAAGAGAGAATTGATGCTCATCTATTCCCATCTGACACTCTTGACAATGCACGAAAGAATCATATAGTCATTCCATGCCATTGCTAGACAGTTGAACATAGGGTAAATGTCGTGGAGGAAGGAATCAACTATTTTATATATTCTGGAATATTTTCTACAATATTATTTCTACATACATTCCCTTTTATCTCTTCTCTCTCTCTCTCTAGTAGTCACCACAATATAAATAAATATTGACACAATCTCTCTCTCTCTCTCTTTTGAGAAGAGAATTCGATTCAGACTTATCTCCTTGTCCATTAGTTACAACTGTGGGGGCTAATATGATAGTTAAAATATTGTGAATTTGACAAAATAAATATTATTTTTAGAAAAAAATTGTGGGAGAAAATTCCACTTTTATTTTTCTTTCTCTTCTCTTTTTTGTATCTCTATCTCTGTAGTCTGTACTTACCTTTCTCTTTTTTTGTATGGCTAAGGCTTGTTTATTATTTGAAGAGCTCCCCCGTTTTCCTCCATGTTACATGAGTCTTTTCTGGGAGAGTATTAAAATGATGTAGAATGTAATAAGAGGGGGGAGAAAGTGTATTAAAGTGGGAGTGTGGTTATAATTCATAATGTTTTGAGGATGGTGATAGTGAGAATGACAATGGAGTTTTATGTGACTCGATACTCCACTTTGACTATGAGTAGACTCTCCACTTTATTTGACTGGCAACCTTCATTTCCTTCCCAAATCGTGGACTCACGTTGTTTTCTCCATCTCTCTCTCTCTCTCTTGTTGTGTGTGTTGGGAGTATGTGAGAGCAATTCAGACAATCAACTGGGAGCCTGTGAGCCAGTTCTTGTGTTTTCTTCCATTTATTTCGCCTGACGTGTTTTTCACTTTTCCTAAAGAAGAAAAAAAAACTAAAGCCAATGGAAATAACATCAAGAGAAAGTCTAGAGAGACGCAGTGGGAAAGGGGGGAGAAAGTAGACTCTATAGATTTTCATGACTATTTTCTTGATGTAACCAACCATTTTCTTATTCTTTTTAACCTTAGACTAAGTTGAAGGAGAGTCATTGGATTTTGTTGTTTCTTTTTTCTCTCTCTCTTTATTCTATTGGCTCATTTCCAAAGCTTACAATGGAGAGAAACCCTATGGACTGTGGACCATACATGAGAGGAAAGTGGGAGTACAAAGGAGAAAAAAAATTATATTTGAGCAAGACTGAATCCATCTCCCTTGACTTGACTCTCTGTCTCTCTTTATTTTTGTTTAGAAACAAAAATCATGAGGATGAGATCAAGTGAGCCAGAGAATGAATAAAAAAAAGTCATCATATTATGTTATGTACCAGCTGCAAAACTACAATCTTGTCCTCTCTCTCTCATTCTAAATTCTTCATCATTTAGAGTTGATCAGTGCCAGTGGCGTAGCTTTTTCTTTTTTTTCAAAATTATTCTCTATTCATGATCCTCCTAGTCGTGATAAAAATTTTGGATGTTTTTTTTACAGAACAGACACTGATTTTATTCTTCAGCGCGTGAGGGTTGAATGATGGTGAAAGATGAGGGATATTTTTTTATGAATATTTTTTAGATAAAAATTGAAAATTGTAATAGTACGTGTAACATAAATTTATCAATAAAAAAAATGTTGAATCATATTTTACTCTCAAATTTTTATTCATCAAGATAGAGTACAGATAAAATCCATTGTGACTTAGCTGCCTTCAAGGAGAGGAGGGAGAGTCAAAAACAGGAAATGAATTTCAATGAAAAAATTTATGATCAATATTAAAATGCAACTCTTTGACAGCATCTAAATGAAATTATTTGGCGAGAATCTTGAAAGGGGAAAATCTTGAGGGGAATATGAATAAAAATAAATCTAACTTTTGAAAATTCAGAAAAAAGCACAAACATATTTTGCGTATAAAATTTAATTGTACATTTTCGAAAATTTATGGAGCCACCCTCCACCCTCACAAAATTTTGGTATTCTGAGGGAAGTGTAGAAAAAACCAAATGTAAATAAAATTTGACAGGTCACAGGTAGTGGAGATTCTCTGATGTACTCAGAGAATAAAAATGGGTGAAAGAATATGTTTACTTAAATTTCAATTGACATTTCATTGATTTATCCATCTTCCCCTGTCAACTCAATTCAATTTTTATGTTGATCATCCCATTCATCTTTTTTTATTTATTATTCTCCATCTAAAAAAAGATTTGGGCTCTCCCAAGATTTGAAGGTGCCAAAGCCAAAGTCTCATGTAAGCAAATGAGAATGAGTTTCTCTATTTTATGCTGACTGTACATTGTTAGGCATCATGCTTAAAGCATGCAATAAAATAGTAATTTAAAATGGAATGGAGAGAATACAAAGTAGAATATTTTAGGTCTAGAAAATCAAAATTATTGACAAGATTATGACTGGGCGTACAACCAAAGGGATTTTGACTTTCTCCCTCTCTCTCTCTCTATGTTGATGAAAGGAGTTTGGAGTGAGATGAGGAAATGAATTTGCATATTAATAACGTTTTCAACCATACACATTATAACAGAGATACAGTCAGAAGAAAATTATAGACAAAAGGACCCTATATACCCCCATTGAATTTTCTCCAAGCTTTTGCTTAATGTCAAGTTGGAGACAAGAATTTATTGGGGGTTTTAATTGTGAGAATTAAATTTCACCGTCTTTATTTTATTCCTCCCTATTTAGCCTCCTCTCTACTCATAGAGACTAACCTCTCTCTGTCTCATATGACGAACTCATGATCGTCATGTGTCGTCCAGGAATGGTTGGAACCACCTGGAATTTTTGGTGTAATATTAAATGGGAATGAGGAAGGTTTGGAGTGGGGTTGTGAATGCCAATTTTTTGGCAAAGAAATAAAATTTGGGCACTTTTTTTTTGCTGCCCCATGTGGAAATCATGGGATATTGTGCAGTGGTGCATTGAATAGGAAATTGAAAGTTTTTTTCCCCACACAACCTCTGTCTTCCCATCCCTTTCCCCATCATTCTCAGATGATTCTTGTGGAGAAAATTGGTGTTGGAAATCTTGTAACTCAGCAAAAGGGGATATTTTTTTTTGGTAAAGTCAATATTTACAAAAAATTGTGTGGTTTACACACACCAACAATCACAGAGAAGAGAAATTGACCCAGAGGCAATTTTAGTATAAACAAGAAAATTACAATATACAACAAAGCAAAGAAAAAAAAGTTTTGGGTGGATTTTGTGAATTCAGTCTTTTGGAAAAAAAATGCGTAGAATGCTGCGTCAATCAAAATAAAATAAAATTTTAACATTTTCTCTTTGTAAATATTTTACCTTTACCAACACAACAACAACAACAAACATGAAATGTGAGCTCATTTAAAATTAAATTCATGTGGAATGTACAGATGCGGGAGAGCCGAGGCCGAGGGGGGTGCCAAGTTTTTGGTGAAATCAGAGGACATTTTCTTGCACACAATTTTACTCTCCTTTTTTTAGAGGGGGAGGCTAATTAACATGCAAAGAATATTTTACATGTTAATTTCTTATTCCAACTTCCTTCCTCTTAACAACCAAGACTTTGATTAGACTTGCCATTTTCCACCAAAAAGGAGAAAGTGGAGAAAACTGTTGGCTGAGGCTCTGAAAATTTTCTTCTTTTTTTCTAATGTTGAATTAAGAAAATAGAGAAGATTTGAATAATAAAATAGTGTTGGAATTATAAAATGGCAGAGAAAGAGAGAGGGCTTTATTTTTTAAATAAAAAAAACTATTTAAAAGTTAAATGAGCAATTAAGGTTTTCTTGTCATTTACATGAATAATTATAAATTTTGTGAAATATCTCTAAAACTAAAATTATTTACTGAAATAATCTTACATTCATTTTAATTATTCTAGACAGCCTCTAGATATTTACCTATACATGATCTGTATATTTTGTATAAATTTCAAATTAAAATATGGGTCATAAAAAAGTTTTAAATTGAATTTATATTCAAAACTTAATTTGACTGTAAGAGAGAGAGAGAGAGAGATTCTAAAAAGATAAGCCAAAGAAAATAAAACCAATTTTTCGGGTGTCAAGATTTTGAAAGATGAAGATGAGCAAATGTTCTTGATTTTCACTTAAAAGGATTTTAGTATGGTACACGTGCGTGTGTGGTCTTGTTTTTCTTGTCTAAAAAAATATCTCAGCCAGAATTTTGGCACAATTTGCATTGTAGCAAAGTCTGTACAAAATCTCATGAAATTAGTTCATGCATGCCACTCCTTTGTGTCTGTGTCTGTGCCTCTGTCTTAGTAGTAGGACTGTAGTAATATAGAAAATATGAGCCAAGCCATAAAATATTTTTCCATCTTCTCAATCTCTTCCTTCCCATCTTATTCCCCAAAGTTGGATAGAGTCAGTGACAAACAAGAAAATTGTGAGGGGGGACGTCAAGTCTGGAAATGAAATTAGTTGGCCTCACATCAACTAATTTTACGCAATAAAATTTCTCACTTTCATGTCACTACACACACAAAAGACAATTCCTCTCTCTCTCTCAACCACAAAAAAAGAGACAAAAAAACAAAACAATTTCCTTATTTGATGGAAAAATTACCCGTGTGACATGGAAGCAATTGGATTTTATTCCAGGAGAAAGTTCCCGTGCAACTGTGTCTTGTGTCTGTACACACACACACACATGAATTGGAGGGAGGTGAAAGTAGGGGGAGGGAAAAGAAATGTTCTTGATAATAAATTCCCTCTGTCGTTTGTTAATGTTCTTCTTTCTCTTCTCCCGTGTAAAAAAAATTCACGGGAGAAAACCCAAAAAGAAGTTTTAGAGATGGAGAGAATGCAAAATGTTAAAACTATCCCAAGGCTCTTTAATATTCACTGCTGACTTAAATTGGATTTCAGAGTTTAAACACAATTTCAACCTCCCCCTTCTTTTCTCCCTTTAAAAGAATGAGGGACTTTGAGTCTTATTTTCTCTTTTGTCATCAACCCCAACCCCACCCCTTTCTCTTCTTCTCCTCTCCAAAAACCACGATTTAAGACAGGCAGAACAAAAAAAATACAATTTATGTAAATAATCTCATAAATTATGTAGCATGCGTCGAGCTAATCGTGTGAAAATTAAATCAAACAAACGCACAAAACCACACAGAGAGAGAGACAAAACCACAAAGACAAGCCTTGAGCAAGCCAAGAGAATACATTCCCCCCGCCCCCACCCCTCCACAATGTTAGTTAAATTCATTTTCTTGTACTCAATGTGTTCAATGTACATACGTTCCCTTTATAATTTCTACAATTCTTAGTCAAGCATAAAAGGGAAATGGTGGGGGTCTTTTTTTTGCTCTTGTTCTTTTTTGCATTTTGCACATGAAGATATTTGCATTTGTAAAACTTTCTCTCTCTCTCTCTCTGTCTAATAAATAAAAGTGAAAGCATTCATTCATTTCCCACTGTCTTATCATTTCTATGCCTTGCACTCCATTATTTCCATATTTTCTTAGAAAAAAACTGGTCTGTACAATTTTTTCCACAAAAAAGAAAGACAATGTCTTCCGCCCCAGCTTTATTTTTTTATTTCATTTCAAATTCACTTGTACACTTATATGCACATAATATTATACAAATACTTTTTCTTTTCTTTTTTTTCAATTATAAATATTTCAAGGAGAGAAGAAAATTGAGAGACAAGTTTGGCTTTAAATTTCAACCTTTCTCTTTTTCTGTCTCTCAAAAAAAAGTCCCAAGGAAGTTGTGAAGAAAGAAAGCGAGATTTTTTTTACCATTTTGGGGAAAGTACAGTACAACTAATTTCAATTCTCACTATTGTAAATAAAATAGAAAGAGAGAGAGAGAAAAAATAACTTTCCCTCAAAGTACACACAACGGATGGGAAGGTAGTAGAATTTTTATAAAGAGAGAGAGAGAGAGAGAGAAAGGAGCTTATGGTTTAGCTTTCCACTATTTATTTTAGTTTGCCTACATTTTCCACTTTTGGCGAAGTCATTTGCCATTTTGAATTCGCTTTTAGAAATGTTATGCTAAAGGAAGTTTAGAACGCTCTAGTTCCGGCTCTCTCTCTTTAGTTGTGTTCTTTTGTACGATTATTTTGCATGAAAACCAAAGCCACGAGCATCATCACCACATCATCATCCCACTCCCCTCCTTTTTCTGTACTTGCAAGTGTACTCGAACATTTTCTCACATTTATGGACGCCCATACAAAATAGAGGAAGATGCAGATGGAGATTCTAAGGAGAGTTGCCTAATGCTCTTGCATGTCTGGTGCTAGTCCCTAAACGCCCTTCAATCTTCTCCTTGAAAAAAAAAGATTTACAAGGAGTGAAAGTTAAAAGAATTTAAGAATATACAATGGGGAGATAGAGTAGAATGAGTCTTGTGGGGAAAAATAAAGAAAATTCCATTGTTGTTCTTTCCCCCATTGATTTTACTCTCTTTTATATCCCAGTGACTTTCTCTCTCTCTCTCTCTCTCTCTGTGGATATTGTTTGTGATATTGTGTATCTCTTTTGTTGTATATAAATTTATTGTTTGTGTGTGAATAGAAGGAGGCCAATATATTAGCCGAAATATGGGAGGGAGGGGTGCTTGAAGAAAGGAATAATGTTCAAGAGAAAATTGTACGAGGTCTCAACTCCCATGAAATCGACTACAAGATTAAGGTGAAGAATGGTGACTGGTGAAAGTCGCTTTCTCTTCTATTTGGGCTTCTTGGAGCAAGGCTGGCTTGTTTGTAAGGAGATGAAGATGAAGAGACGAGTGGATCGTGTTTTTGACTGGGTTTGAGAAAACTAGAAACTGGAAACTACAGAGAGAGAGAGAGAGAGAGAGAGAGAAAGCAACAAAAATCTTTATATGATTCACTGTCACCTTCCCCTTACTCAAGACACACAACTGCAGAAAAACATTCTTGGCCTTGGTTTTTTTGGCAATTTAATTTCTTGTATTTTCTTTTATTTTTATATTGTACACACACACAAGACACGTCCTTGTATGATAGATTTGTTCAAAAAAATAAGAATCCATTAATTTCCTTACTAGCTACTGCCACTCGTGTCCTTGATTTATGCCATTTGCAATAGACCATTTTTTGATGGCCATGAAATGTCCAAAAAATGTTGAATAGAAGGGGAGGACAATTCTTCAAAAAAATATGATTGTATGAATGAAATTAAAGTCTTCTTCTTTTTTTCAGACTCGACATGTGCTTCATCTCTCTCCTCCTTTTTTTAGCAAAAAAGAAATGGACGACTCCCCTTTTTTTATCAGGTTCAAGCTTGACTAGAGACGAGAGACACAAGAGGATCAAGATGAGTTTACAAGCGAGAGAGAAAGTAAAACTCAAATTTTCACTGAGAGCCCTCGCCCATCTCTCATATTCCATTTTCTCTCTCTCTCTCTCTCTCTGTCTGCTACCGCTACCGTTTTTGTATTTCTGTTTGTAGTTACATCTTCGTCCGGGCATTCCACAGAGAGAATTTACAATTTTAGTTTTGGACTGATACGAGGATCTGCACCAGTGAATAGGAAATGGGTTGTGTGGGAGACTAAAAAAAAGAGTTCACGTGCCTCTACTTGTATACGCTTAACTTAGCATGAATTCATGAGAGGAAAGTGTTACATGTACAAAGTCAAAGGAGATGGTCCAAGTTAAAAAACTATATTAAAATAGTGGCAGTACAAAGAGAGAGAGAGAGAAAGCCATTTCATTTTCTGACCTTTTCTGTGTCTAGTTTCACTCTATTTCCCATTCCCCTTTTTCTTGTATAGGGCAGTACTGTACTGTTTTTTGGGGAAAAGATCTATGAGAATATGACCTCACTTTTAGTCTATGGAAACTTTCTCTCTCTCTTTCTCTCTCTCTTGCTAAATTTTCTCCTCTTCTTACCTAATACTGACTGGCTTTTTTTCTCAAGTTCTCATCTCAATTGTCTTGTTAAAAGTAACTAACGGAACATCCTTGGGAATGAATAGAGAGAGAGAGAGAGGAGGGGAGGGGGAGAACGAGTCTAATGTAATAAGAAGGATGGTGAATGGAAAGAGAGATGAATTTCTCTTTCTGGCTTCCGCCAAAAATGCCAATGCCAATCTTCTAATAGAGACACAGACACACAGGAATTATAGAAAGATACACATGTATCTATACATAGAGAGAGAGAGAGAGAGAGGGAGGACATACAATAAAGTGAAATGAAACTCTCTCTCTCTCTCAGGGAATTCCCAATTCATTCAGCTCAATGTTCAACATTGAGTCAGAAGACGAAGAAAAAAAATCATAATATAATAGCCCCCTCCAATTCATAGCCCCCCTCCTCTCTCTCAGTCTCGTCAAAAGAGTTTGGCTCATTTCTGATTGTTAGAAAAAAAGGCAAGTTGAGCTGTACAGTTGGGGGATGGAGAGTTGGAGGTTGGAGCTGGTGCTGATGTCAATTCATCACTTGGAATTTCTTTTTATATCTATGAAGCTCCCTACCCTTTTTTTTATACGATTTCTCCTTATATTTCTCTTGTACTTTCTCCTCTCCTCTGTGTGTGTGTGTGGCCTGAAAGCCAAAAGCCAAGTGGCTTTCCATTCTTCTCTGTCTTCAATTAAAATCATTATAAGAGGAGAGAAAGTCTTTTGAAAATCTCAGCTTTCTCTTCAAAGTCTCGAGGAGGAAAAAGAGTTCAAATAATGGAGAAATTGGGAAAATCAACAAAAAATTTTTTTTTTAAACTTGCCTCTCTCACTTTCACTTTATATTTAAACTAAATGAAAGAGAGAAATTCATTGTCAAAGTTCATTGAGAATTGGCACAGATTGATTAAAAAAATGGAATATGAACAGAAAAAAATAGTTAAAGTTTTTTTTTCAAGAAAAAAAGAAGGAATTTTTGGCTCCTTCATTGCAGAAAAGAGTGCAGAAAATGTGAAAGTTTTTTTTCAAAGAAAAGAAAAAAGAAGAATTGAATTTTTTTTGGTGAGAAATCAGACAAAGCGATGCGCAAATGTCTGGACGATCAATTTTGTAAGGAATATATTTAATTTTTTTTTTCTCGTCTATTGTAAACTGTTATCATGTTAAAAAAATATTAAAAATTTGTGCATAATATTTATACCTGCAGTAAATACAAAGAATAGAGAGAAGGGCACATTGAGAAGTAGCCAAGTTGGGTTGTCATGATTTTGGGGGGGACGTCATTCTTATACAGATAATTTTATGTAGGCTATATAGGGTAGGTTCTTTGCCAAATCTGGGCCAAAAGTTTTTTAGTGGTATAGCCCTTCGCTCTACTTTTCTTGTGTTCATGGTGGTCCTAATATTCATAGAGTAAATGTGAGGCTATACTCTCCCGTCTTTTTACATCCGTTCCTCTCTTTACAAATTTTCGTCCCGGTCCTCTCTCTCTCTCTTTCCTTTTTCTGCTGTGACTTTCACTTTTTGGGCTATGCTTTCTTTTTTTGCCTATAACTTTTTGTACAAGAGTATGACTCTCTCTTTGGTTTGTAAAATAGGGTCCATTGGATGGATTCAAGTTGCCAGTTAAAAAAAAAGAGAAAGTCAGTAGTTGGCTACTATGCCTACCGTTAAGAGCCCCTGCTGCTCGTGTTCTTGCTCTTGTCATTTGTGTGATCAGCCTTCTGGCTCCTGGCTCTGATCTCATCGGTGACTGCCAGAGAGGAGAGAGCTTGGAGCTTGGAGGTTCTCTCTGCGCTCAGCTGCTACACTTTTGAGTTGTAAAAGAGAGTTCAAAGTGAAAATACAAGGAGAAAAAGGGAGGGTTTTTGGCTAGTGGGGTAGTGGGGATTGACGGTGTTTGGTTGCCTTGAAGCAGTTGCTCTATATTGTTATTCCGACGGCTGAACAGGGAGCATTATAATACCGCCAAGAGTCTCCCGCGTGTGCAGTTCTCTTCCCTCATCCTCATCCGTCGTTCCTCTTTTTCTCTCTCTCTTGGTCCCACAATCCAAATACACAATTTCTGTCTCTCTCTCCTTTCAATTAGGAACCAGTTTTAACAAGCACGAACAAGATCCTCACGTACTTTTCATCTCTCCTTTCTCTTTTTTCCCCCTCTTCTTTTCTTTTTGCCTTTCATCCTCAAAAAAATTAAATTTTTCTCTGTGCTTTCTTTTTGTATTTTATACTACTCGTATGTTTTTTTGGGCAAGGGGATCTCTTTGATTTTGGTGTGAGTGTCTCTAGTGAAAACTATTTTTTCTCATGTCATTCAGCATTATAACAATTAAGAGTGAAATGGTCCAAGTTAAAATGAGTTCAAAGTGATTCAGAAACTTCCTTTGTTTCTTTTTCTTGTCAAATTTCATCTCAAAAGAAGATTCTCTTTTTTGAGAAGGATTGAAATTTGAAGAGAGAGACAAAAAAAATTTCTTTTGTGTGAAATCTCAAGAAAATTTCAACTTTTCTATAAGTGACTTGTGCCTATAAAAAATGAAGTTCAAGTCAGCCTGTGGTCTCGTCGTTGAATTCAGGATTGCCTTGTGAGTCTACTTGTCTAGATAGGAAAAAAAAAGAGTTTTGAAAGTGCAAGTGAAAGTGAAAGAAAAGCTTGAGGCTGGAATCATTTCTGATAAATATTTTGATCTTGTTTATAATTGCGGGGGGATTAGCTTTGCCTCCCCCGTGTATGTCTACTTTTGTTTTTGTGTGTGGGTGTTTTTTGGAATTACAGAGACCACGTGGTTTGTCTTGTGTCAAATTACAACTTTTGTAGTTGTCAACTTGTTGTTACTCTCTCTCTCTGTTGGTTGTGAGTGCTAGTGGTGTATTTTTTAAAAGTGTAAATTTAATTTAACTGGAGGGAAAATGGAGGAGGATGAGGATGAAGGCCCTTTTCGCTATAGAAGTGGAGTCAGAGTCATTGCAATTTTTGATACGGTACACAAACACACAAACACAATTTTATACAAAGTTTAAAATTGATGCAAATTATTTTCCCTTTTGACATTTTCAAAAACTTTTTTACAAAAAAAAAGAAAAAAGTTTTGAATCATTAAAATATTAAATCAATAAAATTGTATAACAATAAAAAGTTTTTTGACTACAGAATAGTACAGAGCTCCTCTTTTTAAATTTGGGGAAAATAAAAAAAAATAAAAAAGAATGTTGGCAAGATGTGCCCTTATTATTTTTATTTTTTATTTTTCTTGGCAGGTTCTTTCCATTTACCTCCTCGTTTATTTGGGAGTAATGATCTTTGTACTAGATGTTAAGGATACGGACATTCCTATGGCTAACCTTTCCAAAGAGAATCGTAAGAAATTTTTATTAATGTTTATTTAATTTAAATATTATTTATAATAATAGAATTATTTAAATATTAATTTTAATCCTTTTTTCCAGTATGGAATATCACATTGGCACTCTGGATCACAATTTCAGTGGTTCATGGTCTTCAACTAATTTTGGCACTTATTCTCGTCTGTGCTACAGCTCATGTAAGTTTTGTCCCTGTATAAATATTATATATGTACATATCTGTATAGATAGCTAGACATTTTTCATCATTTTGTTTGAAAAAAAAACAAATAAAAAAATGTGGGTAATGTATTATAATCATTATTTAGTAAAATATTTAAATTTATCTCTCTCCAACAAAAGAAAAAGGGGCTCAAGTTATTAACTATTAATCTCACATTTATTTAAATTCATGGCACAGCTTATAAAATAAAGAGAGAGAACTTGACAATAAATTCATAAAAAAAACAAGTTCAAAAATTCATCTTGATCATCTTCATCTCCAGTTTTTCTCTCATGACTAATTCATGAGTACAGTTCCTTTATATTAATTTTACTTCTATACATGACAGACAAGGTAAAATTCAAACGAGAGAGAAAAAAAATTATTCAAAAAACTTTCACCAAGTCAAAGTCATAATCATGGCTTTGATTCCATTGTAAAGGTAAAGGATTGTGTATTTGAATAGAATTTTGTGGATTTTATAAATGAGAAGGAAAGTAGAAATTTTGTGGAGAAAGGTGTGTGCATTGAGGTGTCATGATTTTCCCATGTAAAATAAATGTATAACAAGAGCGAGAGAGAGAGAAAGTAGGGGCTATTACAATTTTTCATTGAAAATTATCTCAAGGCTTTCCCAACCTCCATAGAGAAACATTTTATAGTAAAATTTAGGATCCGTTTTTTGGGGTTTATTACGAAGCATGTAATTCACCTTACACCATCCTCTATTTTCCTCGATTCTCGCCCGTTCAATAAGTTTTAAAGGGAAAGGAAGAGAAAAAGGTTTTTTGGGTTGTAGATTGCAGATTTGGTTCCTTTTTTTCAAGTCTCATGGGAAATCCATATTGGGACAGCTGAGGCCTTGTTTAGCTAGGTAAGTGAAAAAAGGAGAGGAGTTTTTTGGGATAGTTTGGAGGTAGAGCATAATATTGAGGAAGATGTGGACTCTAGAGATTAATAAGATGACTTTATCTTCCATGGTTTTTCCCTATAATTTTACTCTACATCTCATGGCCCCTCAATCCCTAAAGTGTACATTGTGACTACAGTCATGACTGTAGTTTGGAGAAAGACGTTAGAGTTTTTGAAGTAAGGACTGATTAATTTTTTTGGGGGGAGGCTCGTAATCTTGTAATTCTCATCCCCTCTAGAGTCTTTCACTATGATGATTGGCTTGGGATTTTTATTTTTATTTTTGGTCTCAAATTGATTTCTCTTACGTACAAGCTTTCACTTTCTCTTTGGATTTTCTATAGTCTAAACAAGTTTATTTTGTACTAGAGAGAGAAAAAAATTTAATTAAGATTATTAAATAAGAAAGAAAAATAAAATTAAAGTGATAAATTTAATCATCACATTTTAATCTCTAAATCTTTCCTCCCATCACAAATTAAATTAAGTGTTTTTTGAACATGATGAAAAATGCAAGTCATTGTTAAAATTGGAACAATTTCTTTTCTTTTTTTTTGTGAGAGACTAAAAGTTCCCAAAAAAAAATTTCTTTTTTTTCTTCTTTCTTTTCATCCAATGAGAAAATAATGCCCACAGACAAAGCTCAAAGTTCTAAATCTCACAAATTTGAGGGAGGTTTTTTTCCCTTTCTTTCTTTATTCCCATTGTCACGCTCTATATGTTGTATCCCCTCGAATTGAGGATTGGAATTGGAGAATAGATGAGGAGGACTTAAACTCATCCCATTCAAGTTTTTTCTTCTTCTTCTTTTCTTCCCAAATCTTTTCTTTATATACTCGTATAATCTTCAGTGAGACAGAGAGAGGTGATCATTTGAGAAAGAGGAGAAAACGAGTTAAAGGAAGAAAAGATACAGTCAAAATCTCTCTCTCTCTCTCTCTTCGTCTTAGCCACACCATGGAGATTGGAATCGAGTCAATGGGACCAAAGTTTTTTTTTTGACAAGATTTTTATCGATAGTGTGTAGAAAAGTAGAGTCAGAACCAAAGGGGAAAAAAAATAAAGTAGAAAGCGGGTGAAAGTGAAATGGAAGACTGATGAAATTTTTCGCATAGAGAGAGAAAAAAAAAACTCTTGGAGAAATTCCCGTGAAAAAAACAACCTTAACTCATATCCAAACTCTTCCCAAAAGAATTTTTTGACTAAGGTGTGTGTGTAAGACAAAATGAGTTTTTTTTTCTCTCTCTCTCTTCTCTGGCAAGATTGGGGACTCTAGAACAATGAACAATGGCCCACTTTCTCAAGTAAATTTATCCTGAGTATCTCTTCCCCCTTCTATGGCTTCTCCCTGATTCATAACATTGTGCATGGCTACATGTAGTTTATTTTTTTCAATGAGAATTGTGTGTATGGGAATATTTTGGGCTGTGTAGTATAAAGTTGTTTGTGGGAATAGGCAAAGGAGAGAAAAAAATTCTTTGTGTAGAATTTTGTGTCCAAAAAGAAGAGCCGGACACGCGTGGAGATTTATGAACATTTTCAAGGGTTAAAGTTGGCGTTTACTGGACGGCTTCTTGCCGTTTACGACCAACTTTCACAGTTTTCTCTCTCTCTCTCTCTCTCTCTCTCTCTCTTTTTCTAAGGCTCCCAAAAAAAAGTTGAGACTTTTTTTTGGGGGAAACTCGTATAGGTATACTATACTCTAAATGTTACAAGAGGCCATTTTTTGGGGGTAGGAGCAGAGATGGGCACAAGATAAAACTTTTTTTTTGATGGTTGAACAAACAAATAAATTTCTTGTTTTAAAAATGCATTATAAATAAATCCATCCTATAAATTCTAACCCACCCCAAAAAATCTACTCCCACTCTCACTCCCTTCCCATCTATTCTCTCTCTCTTTTTTTTATTGTAAAATTGTTACAGATATTTTATTACCTTTCTCTACTTTCTCTTGTAAGAGACAAAAAATAACCATTGGAATTTATATTTCTCAATTTAACTTTTTAAATACAGAATTAAAATTCTTTTTTAATTTATCTATGATATTTAAAAATCACGCAAAATAATATTAAATAAAATAATAAATTATTATTGTGAATATTAGTAAATAATTGACTGTGCCAATTTTTAAAAGAAAAAGAAAAGAAAAATTGCCCAGTGTTGACAGAAAAAGGATAAAAAAAGAATTCTCTTTTGTCGTCGATTAAAACTGAAAGATGACATTGAATCCCATTTGAGTTGGGATGAAATTGGATCCTCTTGTTCTCTGTTGGCCATTTAAGAAAAGAGAGAGAGGTTTAGAAGAGGCACTTAAGGATTATTTTTACGAGCAGAGATAGTGATTAGACTTTAATATTACATATGACATATCCACATGCCTATTATCCACTTTGTTCTCTACAAAACTAAGCAACTTTTCAAGTTGTTACAGAAAATCCCCAAAATTTTGGTGGAGGGAGAAGAAAAGAGAGTTTTTGATGATGACAGTTTTGATGCTAATGACCCAATTCTTTTTTTTATGTATTTTTACAGAGTGATGCCAACTACTGTCGAACCCGATGTGTGCTTTGGTTGTACTACGCCAATTTTGTCTGTTTAATGTTGGTGAGTGAGATTGTGTTGCTAGTGTTCAATTTTAGTAAACATGGAATGAGGGTTTATCCCATGGCTGTATGGGGAGTCAAAATGATTTTTCGATTGATTGCAAGACAACTCGTTAAATATTACATCAAGGTACAAAAAAGACTTTTTAATGTTTTTAAATTAATTTTTCATTATTTAATTTAATTTTAATTTTTTTTTCAGGACTTGACAGCCGCTCCACCCAACACAGTTGAAGCTCAATTCTATCAAGGAGTTCCCAAAATGTATACTTACTCATCAGAATATCTTAATAATCCTAATGGGAAGAAGGAACGGAAGTATTAAAATTTACAAGGGACAATTATAAATTTAATTATTAATTTAAATACATAAATTACATTTTTCTATTAATCACGAACAAACTACACTTAAGATAAAAACCATATTTAATAATGATTAATAAATGAAAACGACTCATTAAACAAGTTAGATTAATTAAAATTGAATCGTAGAATATCTGTCTAGATTTTTACAACCACTTTAATGTCAATTGTCAACCCCTTCAAAAATCAAAAATAATATTTACTCCTCCCTTTAATGTTAAAAAATGTAGTTTAATTATGATTATAATAATTAAAAATTTTCTTTTAAAAAATAAATAATGACATGAAAAAATAATACTTTTCATCAATAAAATGTCAAAGAGAGAATAATATTAGACTTGATTAAATATACCAATTTACAAAATATATTTAAAATAATTAATTATTATTTAATGGAATGGAAATCACAAAAATTCTTTTTTTGAAAATTACACATGTCAATGAACGAGAATAGGTACTCATACTATTATAACTTAATTGAGATAATTTATCAAAAAAAAGAAAAATAATGGTTGTACTGTAATTGACACACACACAGAAAAAAAAACTTGTAAAATAAATTGTACATACCAAAAAAAAGAACCTTCACCAAAAATTATACCCAAAAAATAATAAATAAAAGAAAGAGAAAACTCGTTGGGATTTAATTGTGGAAATTAAACTCTCTCTCTCTTATTTTTATACCATGGTTTGAAACTAAAAGAGAGAGAGAGAAGGGAGAGAAACCATTAAGAAAATTTCATGTTCTCTGTTTGTGCATTCCAAAATCGTCTCTGACCTTTGATATATATTTTCTCGTAAGAATTTCATTTCATTTAATAAATTTTTCAGACCTCTCTCTCTCTCTCTCTCTCATCCCTCAATGCTGAGGCCTAAAAAGTACATGGGCTGGGCTGTACGTAGTGATACATGTCTAGAAAGTTGGACTTTATAATGAAAGTGAATTTGATATGAAATAGCCAAATTGAGCTTTCGATCCCGTATCACATTTGTATTCCCATCGTAATTTAGGAGGCGACCATCAAAAAAAGAGGGGAGGGGGGGGGGGGGGGGGGGGGTTTTGTGTTTTTTGGACATGGGAAAAAGAGAAAGCTGGAAACTGGAGTATTTTTTTTAAAAGGAGGGGAAGAGAAAGATTGAATTGTGAATTCAATGGGAGTATGTAGGCGATTAGAGACAGATTAAAGAGATCCATGTGTCTCTCTAGTTCTTCTATTCATGCTACATAAGACTAAAGAGAATCAAGTTGGCAAGCGTCTCGGAATTCTCAACTCGACTAGGGAGACCATCCACATCCAAAAACCCAGTCTTCTGTTTCATGTAACTGTCTGATCATAATTTAGATTAACCGTTCAAAACTTTTTCGGACAAAAACTGGGGGCCAAAGTTAGGAGCCAAAATTGTGTATAGACACAATATTGTAAAATAATAACAAATCTTCTCATGTCATCAACTCTTTCCTCCTCTTGTCCTCCATATTTTATTATTTTTGTATATCAATTTTCAATCTCTCTTCCATTTTCATACATAATCATTATTTTATAAACAATTTTGGCATTTTAAAATCAAGTCAAAATTTTCCTTTTTATTTTTTTTATTGACAGCTACATTTTTAGACATCAAGGTAAAAATTTGACAACAAGATGGATTACAGACTTGGGAAGATGCGAAAGCTTGACATGCTTTTTTTTATTTAAAATGGGCCAATTTTTTTGAAAGGTTTTTTTCAGACTCTCTGTATAGTATTTTTGTTGTTGTCTCAATTTTGAGAATTTTTTTTTGAAAATGTTGTCGATGACAGGACTAAGAACTAGCCATTTATTTTTTTGGGAGCAAAAAAAGCTACAAAAGTCTAATGGACATTCTGCTCATTGTCTCTCAGTTTAGATCCAAAATATTTTTTTTTGCTCTCTTGTTTTGAGAGATGATGAAGGTCTCCATGATTTTCATTGAGAAGAGTAACTTTTAGAAAGCGTTAATATTTCATTTTACACTAGTTGAGGCTCAGCATCCTCCCGTACAACATTTCCATTTTTTCACGTCCTTCTTTTGTCCATATTCCATCCTTACCATTAAACTTTTTTTCCCTCTCTCTCTTTCCAGATCTCCAAGAGAGAGAGAGAGAGAGACGGAGAACGGAACATTATCGCCCGTAGGGCAAAGTTTTCATTTTTTTCTGGCCCCTGTGTCTCCCCACTCCCATAAATTATCCAAGTTGAAAATCTCATATGAAAAAAAACTTGTCCCATTGCCCACAGACTAAAAGTGAAAGCACAAGTCACAATTTCTATTTGGTTTTTTTATTCAGTCAGTAGCAGTAGCACACAACTCGTTCTCTGAGAGAAGAAAAAAATAATTGTGTTGCGGAAATTATTTTTGGTCTAAGGACCAAAACCAAAAAAAACCCCAAAAAATAAAAAGGAAAGGCTAAGCCATTAATATAAAAAAAAGTCAGTGGGGTCGTCATGGTGTAGTGACCTTCAGAGTCGACATTGGGAAAGAAAAAAAAAGATAATGACTCCAATTCGGAAGAGAGAAGGAAGGACCCCTAAAATGGGTCAAACAGAACTTTTAGCATTGGTAGACCAAGGGAGGAAGTATTCAAAAATAATTGTTTTCCTGGCCATCGTGGACATAGTAAGTCATGGCACATTTTGATCATTTTTTTGTGGAGAAAGTGAGAGAGAGAGAGGGTTGTTTGTTGAGAGGTAAAAAAAATAATTTTATAAATATAAAAATGCATTCATGCAGAGTCTTTATAAGAGAGAGAGGGAGAGAAAAAAAAGTAGAATTTATATTGCTTGTGTGTGCCTACTTAGTAAAGTGTAAAGTTAGCTGTAAATCTGTGCCAGGAACAAGTTGCTTTAGCTTTATAAATTGCATGCTGAATGTGCTCCAACTTACTGATTATCCCAGCTCTTTAGGGGTAAATTTGCTTTCTCTCTCTCTCTCTCTGTGTTGGCTTGTTTGGGTCTATTCTCACCCGCGTCTTCTCCGTCTGCTTTCCCTACACTTTCACTTTTCTCCTAATCTCTCTCTCTGGTAACCTACTCGTTACAAGTAATAAGCTCAAAGTTGCTCCGTCTCTTTGCCATTTGCCTTGTACACCGGAAAGAGGTCCATGGAGAAATGGGGAATTTTACAGAGATAATTACCACGACAATTTCTCCGCCCCTTGTACTTCTACACGTACAGATACAAATGTACAATGTACATATCTTTAGCCCAAAACATGTAAGACTCTTGTCTGTTTTTGTAGTTGAGAAATATTTAGTCACAAGTTTTTGTGTATTTTGTGTATACTTAAAAGACTGGAGAAAGTATAGATACACCAAGGGAATTATGAGAGAAATTTATTTTCATTTGCAAAAAAAAAACTTTCTCTCTTTTTGCAAAACTTTTTTTGCATGGTATTTACTTGTAAAAAATAGTAATATGTAATAATGTACAATTTAAATTGGACTTTGTACCCATTATAGCCCATGTAAATGTTCCCCAATTTTCCCTAGTGGCCTTTCTTTCTTCATATAAGCCTATTTGTGAAAGTAAGAGAAAGGCGAGTGGGGCTATTTTAGCATGGTGTAAGTAACATGGAATGACTACAAAAAATAGTTTATAGTTTATTGATTTTTTCTCCTCTTTGCTTTCTCTATCTCTACAAAATTCTGACAAGCTTCAAAAAACTTTCTTTTTTGGTGAGGTTTGAATGTAAATAAAAAATGAGGATGGAGGATGGAGGACAGGACTTGTTGACAGTTAACTATAATTAAATAAAGAGAAAAAAAGTAGAGACAAATTTTTTTCTCCTACTAATTTGACTCATTGACTCAGCTAATGGCCATCATCGTCCTGGGCTCATGGATCATAATGATTTTACTTCTCTGGCTCATTTTTACGGCGGATCGAGATCGTTGTCAAAGGGATGAGGATGAGGAGAGACAGATTGATCGAGCTCATTTAGAAAGTGTGTCAATCTTCTTTTTTTACGTCTCTCTCTCAAAAAAGTCTTATAACTTTTTTTATATGTAAAAAATTATATAATGTTACATATCATTTTTTTATTGTATAGCCTCCACCATAATTCTCTACATAATTCAACCAATTTTCTACAGTATGTCATTAACCACTGCCATTATGATGGCTCATGCCATACAAAAGGTACAAAGAAAATATTTTTTTTGGAATAAAATAAAATTGTTTTTTGGTGAAATTAAAAGACTTTTTCTTGTCTTTTCGTATAAAAATAAATTTTTTATATGTACATAAATGTATTTTAACTAGGTGAATAGAGATGTGCTGAATATAAAACGAAAATGTCTTTGGTGGATTCTAGCCTCATTTCTTCATTGTCTTGAATTAGAATTTATTTTATTTCTTGTCATTGTCAAATATGAAGCCGCCATTGGTCCACTCATTTTCTTTGTTTTTCATTTTACTTTTAAAATTTTATCTGTCTTATGGATTGGTAAATTTCTTAGCCAAATCTCCCGGTGACTTTCTTTTCTTCTTTTTTATGTAAATCGCCAAAACTTTTACAAGTTAAACTTTATTTACTTTTTTAATTGGCCTTATTGTGGTGACACTAGTTAAAAATTATTCTAATAAAAATTAATGAGGTCAATCTAGAGAAGAGAGGTCACAAAAAATGTTGGATTCTTTGACCTTGCTTGTCATGTCATTTTTCTTGAAACATCAATAAATGAAATGAAATTCCTTTAGTAATTTATCTTGTTTATTTTTTTCAAAAATAAAGAGTTATGACAAATGTAAGTTAGACTTGGAATTTTTTAAAAGTCATCCGTCTTAAGACTTTTGACAGGGTCAAACTTTGAACTCTCATACCCGAGCGGGTTTTCTAGTCCAAAAAACT
Source organism: Arrhopalites spinosus (assembly GCA_034700945.1). NCBI lineage: Eukaryota > Metazoa > Arthropoda > Collembola > Symphypleona > Arrhopalitidae > Arrhopalites > Arrhopalites spinosus. Next base: position 87,300 of record JAQIVZ010000031.1, read on the forward strand.
TTTCAGCTGCCGCGCGTCGTCGCCCACAACCCGCCTCTCTCTCTCTTTCTGTCTGTCTCTTCCCCACAAAAAAAAGGCAAAAACTTTTTCTTCCGCTTCGATTCTTCTTCTTCTTGTTGGCTACTCTGTCTTCTTAGTGTGAACGTAAGTTACAAAATTGCAATTTTTAACGTGTTCTCGCCTCCAAGAATAAATAAATGGCATCCCAATTTTGCATGGACTACTAAAAACTCCATAGCCTAATCGTAGGGGAACACGCTGTGAGTCTTTGTTGGGCAAAAAAATGGAGATTGAATGAATTAGAAAAGAAATTCATTGGCACTAACTGCTAACAATGCGGAAGAAGAAAAGTCTCGTCTGTAGATAATTGGGGCTTGTTGTGTGTGTGTAAAAATGTAATATTGGCTTTTTTAGCTTGACATTCATGAAAATTTATGGGATGAATCAGATGATGCTGATGCCCCGTGTTTGTACTCTTTTTTTGGGCAGATTCTCGCTCTAGTGCTAATGATATGGGAAATGTACGTCATGTTCCGAGACTATTTTTCTTACCAACGCCAAATTCACCTCGTCCATTTTCTCTACTACCTTTCCACTCTATTGGAAACCCCTCACGACACCACCACTACTATCATGGCTATTTTTGATAATGACCAGGCTAGAAGGACGAGAGAGTACTTTGGTAAAATGTGAAAAATTAAAAATAATGGTCTATTTAAATTATGCTCCTCATTTGCATAAATTAATTTTCTATTCCATTCTGTTCTATTTTGTAGAAACTAGAATTTTTATATGGACTCTTCAACTTTTCATGAATGCTCTTCAAGTCTTTGCCTTCATATTTTTGTTGAGACTCGTAAAGAAGAGCAAGGTAAAATTTTGTTATTTATTTACGAATATTAGTTTTTGGTGTTGAAATTTCATTTAATTTTTAATTATTTTGACTTTTTAATCAAGTTGGAGTCTCATGAAAAAGAAGACAAGTCCAAGTCTCCAAAGAATTCTTTGGGTCTTGTCCTTGCCATTCTGGTTGTTGGCATCTCAGTGGTGAGTGTCATATTGAGGGTGATGCCAAGAAGGATTTTTAGGATGGGTCATGTTCATCATGATCATCTCATGGCATCTGTCGTGGACACCATTTTTCAGTTTCTCGGTTTATTTTTTCTCCTTAAATTCAAAACCAAGAGGGACGTTCGTGAGATGCAAGACGAAAGAGAAAGAGACGGAGAAGAAGAAGAGAGTCAAAATGTGGCCATGGAAGATTAAAAAAATTTAAAAATAGATTTTTATACTCGTGTATACATATTTTTTTAACAAAAACAAAATCAATTTTCTTAAATATTGTGCAATTGTTTATAAACTAAGAGTACACGTGCGCAATTTTTTTTGTAAATATAAATAATATTTTTCATGTTATAAAAGATCTGTAAATATGGATATTATTTTGGACATGTCACCAACATGAATTTTAAATAAATATATTTTTGTAGAGATACAAATCTCACCAACATGGAGCCTTTTTTAATGGGATACTCTCCGCTTGTCAGTTTTGCACCGACAAAAAGCTTGAGGGGGGAGAAAAAAGTTAATTTTTTTCATGTAAAAATTTTAAATGGTTCTCTCACTCTAAATAAATAAAAAATGGAAGGGCATATCTCACTAAAAAGTTGTTGATTGCTGTTACACTGTCAAGGTCTCACCCACGTTGTGAAAATCTAAAAATAAAATTTTGCAAAAAAAAGAAGATTTTTTTGATACTCATGTCATCAAAACAGACAAGAAGTGGTGGAGCATATGGTTGCATAATAATTTTTCAAAGATTATTTTACGACGGCTGTTGAGAGACTGTGATTTTTCAAATTTTAATTGCTTATTTTCTCTCTTTTTCTCAATATTCAAGCCAGCTGTTGACTGTCTTGTTGTTATCTTGACCTTAGTCATCTTCTTGAAGACGGGACGAGACGTTGATTCATTCGGGTTTGAGACTCTCCCCCGTTGAAATGAGTCTCAACAAAGTGAGTGTCCATTGTAGTGTGAGAATGTCCAAATATTAATTCAACATGGCCACTGTCAATCCACATGTGGTCAAGTCTCTTGGAATTTTAGACGTGGTAATAATTTAAATTATATTTTTATTTATTTAAATAGAGAAATTAATTAATTTAATTTTTTTAGATTTTAGCCATCCTCTCTTTCATTCTTCTTGTGGCAGTTCTTTTATTAAAAGGGGATGATGCTGTCGTGTCAAAATTGATGCATGTTGAGTCTACAATTAAAAATAAAGAGACAGATGAAAGTACAATTAAAATATTTAAAATTATAATTTTAATTATTTTGTGACTATTAAATATTCTGTTTTTTATTGTAGGAACTAAGACTATTTTTAAATGGGCATTTTTTGGAATGATCATCTTAATTTCTTTTACCATTCACACAGTCCAAATTTTAATGGCTTGGTCATTTCTTTACAAAGGAGCTGATAAGGTAAATTTTAATTATTTTAAATAATTAAGAATATTTAAAATTTTAATTATTTTGACAGATCAAAAAGGATAAAATCAATGCAGTCAAATTACTAAGTCAATGGAGATCGTGGTCAATTATTTTGACAGTCTTACTTTTCACAGGGATCATTTCATTCTTTTTGGTTTTTCCCCATGATGAAAGTTTTACATTGTGGGCTGTTGGATTTCAATCAATTCAAATTTTATTTCAAATTGGAGCCATCATTTACATTGGAAAAATTGTCCAGGAATTGGAGACTGGACTTATTCATCCCATTCAGTCTGTTGACTTGAAAATTCTTTATGACCTTTAACACCAAAAAAAAATTATTTTTATTTTTATTTTGTATATTTTGTTCTCCATTATTAATATTTTTTCATTTACTTTACGTTTTACCAAATAAATAATTTATAAAATGTAACCACAACTCACTTTCTCACAATATTCTCCATCTTTAAAATTTTCACTAAAGCGTCTCTACTGATAACTCACTGCGAGCAGAAAGTCGACTGACAAACAAACAACAGAAAATAAAGACAATTAAATTCATTGAGAATTAAGGGGAACAAGAAAATGGACGTTAGGTATTCTAAATTCTGTAATAGGAATTACGTATGCATGACAAAATATTTTTGGTACAGTTCGTGTGACTTGATAAAATAAATTTTTTTGTATTGTTATGAATCTTTTGTTCCACTGCCTGAGGTAGTCCAAAAAAAAAGATTAAGAGATCGTGAGACTGATTATCTAGTGAAAGTTTAATTTGGGATTAGGTAAAAGATTACTCTGTTTAGCATGCACAACAAAACTGAGTTCTGGGAAACAATTGTCATCACAAAAATTGGAGGAATTATTTTTTAAATTTGTGACGCTCCTCTCTCACCCACCTAAGGCAATCTGTAGGTAGGTGTACACACAATAGGAAGAGGATTCCCTGTATCTGTACAGGAGATGAGTTAATCTGTCAGATTGTCAAAGCCAGAAAAAAAGGAAGAGGGGGGTACATGGAGGAACAAGAATGAGACCAATTTTCTTATGAAATGCACAAAACAATGTCCACACAGAATTATTCAATAATTCATTTTTTTCTGTTGCATTTCAAACGGAAATGGAAAGTTTAATTTTAAAAAACTGACCCCACTTTATCTCTCTGTTTATGTAGTTTATTGTGAGTAAATTGAGACATTAGGAGGTATAAATGATCCTTTTTCTACTTCAAATCTTGTCAGTCTATTCCGGTCGTTTTATCGAGGAACAACTTGGACGTCGAAAAATTTACATAAAATGAAATTTCGAGCGTGGGTGCGTTCAATATTTTTTGATTTTATTTTTCTCCATAATTTCTGTGTAAATTATTTATTTTTTTGGTTTCTACAAACAGTTGGCTTATCCTATTGTCCTGTTTCTGGTGACGTTGTTCCTTTTACCTGAGAAGACCCATGGACATTTTAAGAAATATTTTAAGGGTAAAAAAGGACGACGTGGGGGCGGTTATGGAGGGGGGTATGGCGGAGGATGGGGTAAATTTTCTGGAGTTTTCAATTAAAAATAAATTTTTGGTTATATTTTGACACGAATTAATTTTGTGTTTCTTTATTAGGGGGAGGCGGCTATGGCGGCGGTAATTAGTTTATTTTGTAGTGAAAAAGTGTGAAAACTAAATAAGTTTTTGTCATCTTTTAGGTGGGTATGGAGGTGGAGTTCATGGAGGGAAAATTGTAGTTGGTAATGGAGAAATAAGTTAAATGCCATTGGGACAAATAATTAATTAATTTCATCTTTTCAGTTCCAGTAGCAATTGGTCATGGTGGAGGAGGGTACGGGGGAGGAGGAGGCTATGGAGGGTGGGGCTGGGGTAATTTTTTTGGGTCAAAATTAGATTTCATATTTTAATCAATTAATTCTTCTTTTAGGAGGAGGCGGTGGAGGGTTTGGGGGAGGTGGCTATGGCGGTAAGTTCTCCGAAATCATTTCTTGAAAATGTCCGTTGACAGTCTTAAAGATATTCTTCATAATTTTTCTTCTACTACAGGCGGTGGTAAAGGCGGCGGGTTTGGCGGGAGTGGAATTGGATACGGAGGAGGCGGTGGTAAGTCTTGAACTTTTGCAGTTTTTGAAGAAATTTTTCAGTGTACTAAAAATCTTCTCTTGATTTTTATAGGAGGTTATGGTGGAGGAGGCCATGGGGGAGGGGGGTATGGAGGAGGGGGCGGCCATGGAAAGGGAGGAGGAGGGGGCGGCTACGGAGGAGGAGGTGTGAAATTTAGAAAAATAATTTATCACAAAATTTGTTGACAATTTCTGTCTGCTTAGGAGGAGGTCACGGGAAAGGTCATGGGGGAGGAGGTTACGGTGGAGGTACTACTAGATTTAAATTTGAATAAAATTTAAAAACATTCTCTAAATTGGTGTTCATTATTTTAGGAGGAGGGGGAGGTCATGGGAAAGGTCACGGAGGTAAACTAGAGACACTAAAAATTTCCACAATTTCAAAAAAACATTCTAAAATCTTGATTCTTTCAGGTGGAGGAGGAGGACACTACAAAGGAGATTTCGGCGGTACTGGAGGGGGCTACGGAGGAGGTAATTGACTTGCAATCATCTTTAAAACTCTTTTAATTTAAAAACAGTTTAAAATATGCATTATTTTCTTACTACAGGCGGGGGTGGTGGGTATGGCGGAGGTGGAGGTGGACATGGTGGTGGTACGTATTATTTCTTTGACTCTTAAAAAATACTTAAATATTTCTCACCAAAAACTAAAATTATTTTGACTCTCTAGGAGGGTACGGGGGTAGTGGGGGCGGAGGAGGAGGCAGTGGCTATGGTTGGAAATGACATTTTTAAAAAAGAAATAAATTGCTTCATCTGTTAAAATTTACACTACAATAGTATCACAATTATTCACATAAAAATTCATTTTATTCAATTCATAAAACTCGAAAAAAAAATTCACAATAATTTCACGAATAATTATTCCATTCACCACCCGAACTAAAACTCGTGACAGGATTGACCCAGACACCATGTGTGGCTTGATTTTGATAATAAAATTCGCCAAAATACCCCCCAAAAACTCTTTCCCGTCTCCTCCCCTTGAAGAAAATTCCTTGCACTTTAGATTCCATCAATAAAAGAAGGATGAGGTAGGAATAGCACAATAATTTAAATTTAATCTAAAACAAAAATGATGGGCAGGAAGCACACACAAACAAACAAAAAATGATAAAATAATTCTTTTTGAAATAAATAATTTTACCAATTTTATCCTCTCCTCCATTGTGTCTCCTGATATGCACAGTGTCTATGAAATCTTTGTCGAAAATGAAATCAAGTTGTAAATAAATAAAAAATACAAATTATGTACTCATCATGTGTTGTTGTTGACCAACTCTTGAATTATAAATTTTTTACAGTCCACCAACAAATTAACTGTCTACTCTCCACAGACAACAGCCCAAGGGGCTTCAACTGACGAGTGAAGAGAATAATGAAACACTTTCCTTTTCTCTCTCTCTCTCTCTCTTTTTAAAGAGGAACAATAATGAACCATAAATTCACTCTTCACAGATTTGTGCTAATAATTTAATAATGCTCGAGTATAAAACTAAATTTCTACATATCACATTTCATGTACGTATTTATTTAACAATTAATATCATACATTAAATTTTTTTTACTAAATAAATTTATTTCATGTGTCTCTATTTATCCCATGAAAAATATTCATACATGTTTTTATATATGCCAATGGTACACACTACACAATTAACAACTCAATCGTCATCACAGAGTGAGAGTAAAGACGAAAAAAATGGAGATGACAGGGAATTAGTAAAATCGTGCAAGAGATTTACATAAAAAAGATGAAGATTTTGACAGATTGACAAATGGGCAAGAATAAATAGGAGAGGGAAGTGGTAGCATGTTGTGAAGATTTACTATTGTCAACACAAAACTTTCATATGACAAGGAGAATAAACAGGAGGACATGTTCATTAGTTATCTAACAGTACTTCCTCTTGTTAAACCATAACTAGATTAATTTATTTTATACAGTCAACAGTAGAGTCCATCCAAAATTGTACCAAATTCTTTTTTTTGGAATAAAGACAAAGGCAAATTAAAAGTCTTGTCCAACCCCCCTGTAGTTCCCTTAATTATGTAATTCTTTTATTCCCGTATTATATTATTCACACGCTCTTCATCTATAAAAAATAGACAGGTGAAATGTGGAGGGTCAATGACTCAAGACTAGTAGTAAGTAGCTTAAATTTATTCTAAACTATTTATTAATGATCCCAAAAACATTATTTATTTTGGTTACAGTCTTTCCCTTTACGGTTTTGTGACTAGTCTCAATTTTTATTGTGTAGAGTTAATATTAAATATGGCGTTTAAAATTTTCTTGGCATTGTTGCTGGTATATAAAATGAAATGTTTTTTTTATAAATTAATTAAAGTAATTTAATTTAAAATTTTAATTTCAAGGTGACTTGTGTTTGGGGATCAGAGTACGAGTTGGCCAAGAATGAGATGGTGGATATTGAGATATTGTTTCCAAAACAAGGAGTAAATAAAATTATTATTTAAATATTTTAGAGTTAATTAAAATTAATTATCCAATTTTTTGTACTAGAATCCAGTCAATAATGTTCCAAGTACAGCTGATGAGAGAGAAAAGGGGAATAGATTAATTAGTTTTATTGATCGTCTTCTCAATCGAAATCAAGGGACTCAAACTCAAGCTGCCTCAAATACTGGAACTGGAACAGTTAATAATAATGCTGGAGCATCCCTTTTGGCCACAACAAGAAGAAGTTTACTCTCATCCCTTATTTTTATTCCTGATGTCAATAAAGGAGTTGACACCATTTTGAGTGGGGTTGCTTCAGGAAATTTGGAACAAATAATTAGTGGATCTTTTATCTTTACACCAAATCGAGTTCAAAGTGTGGCTAGTACAGTCATCAATCGTGTTTTTGGGGGTCAAACTATTGCCAATATCAATAATAATGCTACTCAAACTCAGACTGGAACACAACAAGAACAAGGGAATAATGTTAATAATATTTTACAACAATTGGGTTTAAATGGACAACAAAAAAATACTAATAATTTGGGACAATCTGTTGTCAATAATGCACAAAAGCAACAACCAAATGGAAATAATAATATTCAAAATTTAATCAATGGTGTTTTCGGACAATTTTTACCTAATACAGCTCAATCATTACAAAATACAGCTCAAACATTACAAAATACCCAACAACAAGTAGGTAATCAAAAACTGTAATTAATTAATTTTTGACATGTTTGTTATTATTCCAAGTTAAATTAAATAAAAATTAAATGATGAAAACATAATTTTTTTTAATTCTGGTTAAAGTTGAATTGAATTGACTCTTTAAATTTCAACATGTGTGGTCAAAGTACCTCCAAATTCTGGACAGATTCCATTTTCTGGAAAATATTGTTTTATTTTCTCTCTCCAGTCTTCATTCTTACTAAACATTACCACGTCCATGGTGAGAGTTACCAATTTTTTGAAGGTGTCAAATATTAACTTGAGGGCTCGAGGTGCTATTATTAATTATTAATTTAATATTTATTTTTGTATAAATTACAGCATAAACTCACCATTAATAATTATCACCAATCCAGTCACTCCAGGAGAACGTTTGGTTGTCACCCTAAACGTTTCCAGAAGAATTCCTAAAGCTAAAGAATAATTAAGAAAAAGAGATGAGAATGTAGAACATAAATATTAAATAGTAACTGTATTTAATTGATAAACTAAATTGTAATTACATCTTTTATGAAAATATTGAGAGTACTGTAAATTCCCTGCATCAATGATGGCAACACCATAGTCTGAATTACGTTCAAGAGTTAGTTTTTCTTGCATGAGATGCATTTTTAGGAAATATTTGGCAACCATCTCACTCATTCCTGACTCAACATATTTTTTAACATTCCAAGTTTTTGTGTCTGGAATCATCATTACGGGACGTTGGTCATGATCCCATCCACCAAAATAACATTTAAAATCTTTTTTAAAGTCGGGTGGAAAATCTTCTTTGACAAGAAGTCCTTCTGTGTTGTGCTCTTTATTGAAGGTCAAGTAAAATCTGAGCATTTCTTCTGCCTTGTCCACTTTATTTGAATTGAATCGAAGATAACGGAGGAGAAATTTGTCATTACTTAATTTATATTCTTCCAAATTGTTATTATCTTGTTCCCTGAGACGTGCTCGGAGCTATACATGAAATAGTATTTAATAACCGAAATTAATTAACTTAATTAATTATTCTTACATCCTCTAGAAGACGAGACTGGTCGTCCATTTCCACTTGTTTTGACATAAAAAAGTCAATAAATCTTTGAATCTTTTGCTCAAAATCCACTTGCACTTCTCCAAGCAACAATCACAAAACCAAGGCCATGTACACTCTATGCGCCAAAGAAGAAAAGCTTTTGGCAGAACAGGGCATAGAGTGTATATGGCCTTGCACAAAACATATGCATGTAAAGACGACAAGTAAACTTGTGTTTTTCTGTTTTACGATTCATCCTAAAAAACTGTTTTGTAAATAAACATTATTACTGCGAAACCAAGGAAAAAATTGAGTCATGCCAAATTGTTCAAAGTTTGATGGATGGTACTGTTTGTACAGTTACTTGTAATTAAATATTGTTTGATTTTTCAACGGGTCACTGCCATTCCGATCATGTGCATGACATGACCTTTGGTGAATTTAACCTCCCAACTTGTCAAAAATTAAGTTACATGCTAGCTCAAAATTATTTAATTTTTGATCAAGTCAAAGTATTGATAGACGTGTCAACATGGTACGCCTTTGACAAATTGCTTGACCTCAGGGTCCTCCTAATGGCTACGAAATAGCATGGCAAGTTAACTCATGGGTAGTCTTTCCCAATGTAAGCGTTGAATAGGATGTTGTGGAGAAAATTCCTACCATGTTTCAAAAATGTTTCACTAAAACTAATTTTTTAGCTCTAAGGTACATTTGGCACCTTTGATGACCAAAAGAAGGTCAAAGGGACCAGACGACTTTGCTGGAAATAACCTAGAAATTTTCGGAGGTCACAATCTGTCGTTTTATTTTTTAAAATGGCCACTCAAGTGGAAGTTTTTTTTTAATTTTTAACTGTGCGGGGTTCTTGTACTGGCAAATAATTAGTGACGTAAATTGCACATTGATATCTTGAAGTCCACCCAGTCACGAGAGTTTCCTTCTGTCCATTGTTCTGTACGACTTATCCAATCTTTTAAACCAATTTCAAGCATAGCTAGTGTAATAATGAAATCAAAGTCAATTAAAATTGAATGGTCAGAAAAATGAGACTAACCTTTGCAAACTTTATCGCAAAACAAAATAAATTTAGGAGGCAGTTAGGGACGTAAAATATAAATTACATGTTGACATAATTGTTACAAGCTAAATTTTTAAAAATTAGATGATTTTTTAATTCTGGTTAAAGTAAAATTGAATTGATTTTTCAAATTTCAACATACGTGGTTAAAGTACCTCCAAAAAATGAACCATGGAATAGAACCCACATTCAGCTTTCACGGTTTCTTTCCCCTCCAAAACTAATTGTTGTCAATACTTCTGTCCCAATGTATGATTTTTCAATTCAAAAAATAGTTCTTTCAACGATATGAAAAATATTTTGTTATGATTTATCATACCTATTGAAACACTACCACCATGTAATTTTGTGCATCAAATGCTGATTTACTTTCAAATTGAAAAAGATTATGATAGGCAAGGCTGTTTATAAATAAATAAATACATACAAAACACAAAAACACAAATTTTATTTTTTTAATCTTTTTTCTATTTTCTTCTCAGTAAAAACGAAATGTATAAATTCAATAACAATCATTTCAAAGTAATAAGATTACATTAAATTTAATTAAATAGCTTGATTTATTTTCAAATAATAATTTATTCTATTACACTCTAAGCAAAGTGCGGGCCATGTACGTATGCAAGCATTTGAATTAAAAATTGTGTTTACTTTTTTTCTCAAAATATAAAGACAATGTGATTCACGTTCCAAAAAAATGGGGAAAAAAAAATTTTTGAGTCAAATCACACAAAAAGTTTTTCTTAAAATGGTCAAGTATTTGCACTAAACAATTTGCCTTTATTTGACTGTGATCATTAATTTTCGATTTTTTTTGTGAATTTAGTTTATTGATCTGGAGGGTTGGGATATGAACGTATTGACAGGTATGCAAATATAAAGAATCCAAAGTATTTACAAAAAATCAAGTATTGTACATTTTTGATACTACAAGGTGTGATAAGAAATGTTACAACTGTGAGTGGGAATTTATACGTCAGGATTACTATAAGAATTAAGATCCATTTCAAAATTTTGACAATCAAACATTTGAGTACGTCATTTCAATATACGCATATGCATGTGTCAATGAACGATATGGAGGGAGTCTAACAACATGTGGCACCGATTTCTGTTGTAAGATTCAAGAACAGTTGTCAAAAGTCAAACCATCAATTGGAGATGAAATGTTTCAAATTTCAACTCGTCCATTGACTCTGGATGAAATTGTCAACGGTGATATTTTGAAGATGGTGAAAGATATTAATGAAGAAAAGCATGTGTACGCTGTGCAAAAAATGTCTATATTACACAAAAGTGTAATTCAAGAAAACGAAATGACGAACCAATATTTACTAATCTTTCGTCGTGTCAACAATGAATAAAGTGAAAATACACCTTTGGACAAACGCAGACTAGGAAACAAAATACGCTGACTTATTTTCTCAAATTTCTCGACGCTCTGTAAAATCTTTACCAATGGTTGTCTTACCACCTGAATTATTATCTAATCTACACATACTCATTTCGGGCAACGTGCAGACATTCATCCCTTTGTTAGAAAGGATTTTCAATGGTTTACTAAACGTTTGTCGATTTTTCTATGCCCTTGCAAATTGCAATTAACTTTTTAAGTACTTTCATTGTTAATTGTGAGTACTACATATGAAAATAAATATTGCAAAACGATTTAATAAACCGCACCAAGTATAAACTATCAAAATTATGGAAGGACCTTCCCAATAAATAGCATAATTTCACTTCCAGTGTTGTAAATTTCAAGGAAATTATATCTAAATATATTGTATCATTAAGACAAAAATAATTCTGACTAATTTTGTATCGCTAACTTTATTGGAAAAAGAGACAGAACAAAAGTACAACGTAGAAAAAATCGTCGGCAAGAGACTCTTGGGGGACCAACTCCAATATTTGATCAAATGGACAAATTATGACAAATATGATTTATTATTTTAAATTTTTATTTATAATATTATAAATTATAATATTAAAAACAAAGTAATCGTTTAAATCAAATTCAAAGTTTAAATCAAAGGACGGAAAGGGAAGAAAATAGATACACAACTGACAAATATATCATCACTCATGACGTTGTCGTTTGAACATGAACACACATGTAACCCATGGGTAACTCATAATAGTGAATATAGTAGAGAGTAAAAGTACAAAATATACTTATAATAGCATTATAAGTAATTATCATGGTTAATAATAATGCTGACGCCAATGCTGCATTATTGGCACGTAGTGCTGAGCTTGATGAGCAGGTTAATCAACCACGTTCAATTTCAAACAAAGGAAACTTAACAGGGTAAGCCTAGTGAGGCTCTTTAAAGAAAACTTAGTCTTTAAACTAGCGATTCATCTGAATCTTCACAAAATTTATTTGGCTTCAGCAGGGCAATCTTCAACTGTTCTTTCAACTATGTACTACGTAAAAACAAGATTTACTAAACTTTCGTCGTGTCAACAATGAATAAAGTGAAAATATACTTTCGGACAAACGCAGACTAGGAAGCAAAATACGCAGACTTATTTTCTCAACTTTCTCGACGCTCGGTAAAATCTTTACCAATGATTGTCTTACCACCTGAATTCTTATCTAATCTACACATATCTCACAAACGTAGAACAAAAAAACGAAGAACGACAAAATAACTAATATTAACACTTTTATATGATATTATCAGTTTCAGCTGATTTATTATCTAATTTGCACATACTTATCATGTGAAACCTATAAACATTCATCTTCATATGAAATTTTTATAAGAAGGACTGCAAATGAATTACTAAACCTTTATTGTTTCCTCGTCAGAAAACCAAATAAACGTGGGCTAACTTAATTATATGATGATGCTTGGATATAAATTTGGTAAAACTAGCGATTCATCTGAATCTTCACAAAATTCATTTGATTTATATAAACGTCGATATTACATACGCATAAGTGTAATTCAAGAAAACGAAATGACGAACCAATATTTACTAAACTTTCGTTTATAAAATTATAAAATTATATTATAATATTATAAAATTTTCTAAACTTTTTTTGTCATCAACAAGAAACCTTTAAAATCTTTACGAATGTTTGTTTTACCACCTGAATTATTATCTAATCTACACATACTCATTGCGGGCAACGTGCAGATATTTATCCCTTTGTTAGAAAAGATTTTAAAACACTTACTAAACTTTTGTCGTGTCATCGACGAACAATAAAATCAAATACACAGTTCAAGTTCTTTGTCTTTTTGCTTTCGAACGTGGCAGCTGTCCGAAATTATTTAAAAACCTTTTTAACTTTAAGTAGTTAATCATACGCTCGCCCAGGGTAAACTACATGAGAGACTAATATGTAGATTGATTAATAATTTATGGTACAATGAAGCCAATGAAGAAAAATAAAACAATTCTTCTACTATGGGATGATCGTCAAGATTATGTTAATTGTCAGTTCATGTACTTCGTGAACTGGTTTCAGTTTTACAACGAAATGAAAAAAAAACCAAGAAATGTTTACAGCAAACAATGGAAACTGATGCTAATGATATTCAATGTTTAACAAAAAACAAAAGTCGATCTTGGCATACTGCAGATGCAGGTACTCAGAGAAGTTCTGGAGCTCAGTAACGCAACTATGGTTCATATGATTCCTTAGCCCTGTGCCGGGGTGTTGGCAGACTGCTTTGAACGTAAGTTTTGTTGTTTGACTCCTCGTGTTGTAATTTTGAGTGTTACATAAAATTGATGTCCAGAGTTCACTGCTTTACTAGCATGTGACTTATTTACGTTCCCTGTTGTAGATGGACAAGCGGAATGGGAGTCTAGACTTTCAAGGACAGAAACTGCCCTTTTTTGTAGTGGACTTGGGCGGCGGGACGCTGGACGTGACGGTTGTGAGTAAATCTCAAAACATATTGGTTGTGACAGGGACGCACGGAAACCCATTCCTCGGCGGGCTTGACTTTGACCGAGTTTTGTTGGAAATGGTCAAGGAGAACCTTGTGACTGAATTTGGAGTGCCAGCGCCACTGATGACAGCCAAGATGCTGCATGTGAAATCCAAAATAGAACCCATAAAAAACCGCTCTCGCCTGCCACTTCTGCTGCTTTTGCTGTAGCTACAGTTTTTGGAAAACACACTGGCTCCATGCCTCATCATAACGGAACGATTTTGAGAAGGGATGTGAACGGCTGCTTGTGCAAGTTTTAGACTGTGTAACAAGGTTAGTCTCATGTTTACAAGTCTATTCATATCGACATTTTTGTTATTGGTTTGATATGCAGACGATTTTAATTTGTGTTCCTTAGGCAATTGACTCAACGAATCCTAAGATAGCAGTCACTGATATCGACCGACTGCTGCTCATCGGGGTTGCTACTTTGATGCTAAAGCTACAAGACGTTATGACCAGTATGCTTCCTGGCAAGGTCGACCTCTGTTTCACGGCGTACGCTTGTGTAGGATGGGGCGGCGACTCAGAGCCATATTGCGACGGCAGGACCGAGTTCAGAATGTGGTATGAGTATCAATTTTTTTGTTTGGGGGTGCGTGAACGATATAGTTTATGCAAGGAAGCCGTCCACAAATGAGCAGCTTCAGTAATTTATTGTTGAGGCATTTGCACAAATTCCTCCGGATATGTGCCGAAGGGCTTGTTGCTCTGTAGTTGATCGTGTCGAAAAATGCAAAAAAGTTGGTGGTGGCCATATTAATAAATAAAAAATATCGAGTTTCCTTTTGCAAAATAATGTCAAATATATACTTTAATTTTTACGGGAAAGCTGTCCAAAAACATTTTTTTCTTTACCTGCTTTGAACCAAAAGGGTCACTAAAGGGACAAATCGAAGACGATAAGAAGGCCCCCCACTGATTAGATTGGGCATAGGAAAAAATATATATATACATGAGAAGGAGGCTAACAGAAAAGCAAATTGTCCTCTGTGAAAATCCTCTCATGCCCCCCAATCTCCCACCCTGTACATCGGCCAAGGAAATGTTCGACAAGTTGGCAACTGCAAATTCTGATTCATCCTCTCTCAACAAACAACAGAAAATGACTCGGTTTCTGTCATGTCAAATGAAGGAGGGTCAATCGCCGGTCCAGTCGATGGTTGAGATGGAAGAACTTGTCAGGTCGCTGACGGAGATGAAGGTAACAATTGATGAGTGTACAGTCATTACCAAGATTGTGTCAGCTCTGCCCGATGAGTATGAGTCATTCAATATTGCCTGGGACAGCGTTCCAGACAAAGACCAGACAAGGGAAATGCTCATGGCTAGGTTGAAGAAAGAAGAGTTGAGCCGTAGCACCTCATCCAGGCTAGTTGAGGCAGAATCAACTCGGGCATTCCACACTCCACAGAATAATGATGGTGATCGTAGGAATGACACCAAATCCTATGGTAGGAAGGACGGTGGGAACGATGGAAACAAGAAACCCATCCAGTGCTTCAAGTGTAAGGGTCCTCATTTCAAGAGGGATTGCCCAGAAATCAAGAAAAGGAAGCAACAAGAAGGGGCTTATGGTACCAATCACTCTCAAAGAAACAATCGCCCAGATGTCAGAAAGCAAGACCAGCAATCTCAGAACAAAGCATTTATGGTGAAAGTGAATGACTCTATCTTCAACTCTATCGAGTGGTTTAGTGATTCTGGTGCTACTCAACATATTTGTGGTGACAAGACCTGATACAAAGATTTTCAGGAGATTTCAGCGAAAGAAGAGGTACTGAGTAGTAATCTGTCTATTCAAGTGTTAAGAAAAGGAACAGTTGAGTTGGAGGCCTAGCTCAATGGGTCATGGGTTTCATGTACTTTGTCTAATGTTTTGTATATTCCGGGGGGAGTGAATTTGTTTTCTGAAGGTACAATGGCCAATCTAGGTTACAAGATCGTAAGAGATTCGAAGACAACAGTATTCCTGGAGGGAAATGATTTGTCAGGTCCAATAGCAGACTTCAAAGGTGGATTGTATGTGATGAGATTTCGTCCAATTCAGTCCAGGCTTGGAGCCTTCTTGTCGAAGGGGATTTCGTCTACTCATCTTTGGCATCAGAGGTTGACACATATCAATCGAAAGTACATTCAACAGACTGTGAAGCTTAGAGCTGTAGGTGGTATTCCTCTAGAAGAGGTGGGTCAGTCATTCTACTGTGAAGATTGTCAGGTGGGGAAACAGATGAGAAAACCGTTTCCTAGGATGACAACAGTGGATAGCTACCTGCCGGGAGAGAAAGTTTATGCCGACTTGGGAGGCCCATTTCCTGTTCCCTCACTTGGAGGGGCCAAATACTTTCTTCTAATGAAGGATCATACTACGGGTTTCAGGAGTGTTGATATTCTAAAAATTAAAGATGAGACTTTTAATCTTTTGACTGAATTCATAGTTTGGTTGGAGACCCAGGCTGGGAATCAATTGAAGTCGGTTCAGACAGACAATGGAACCGAGTTCGTGAACGGTGACATTACTGCCTTTTGTCGAAGGAAGGGGATCACTCATGAAATCATCGTACCATACTGTCCAGAGTCCAATGGGAAAATCGAGAGAGAAATGAGAACTGTCAAGCATTGTGCTAAGACTACCCTACTAGCAAGTGGACTTCCCGAGTTTCTCTGGGGTCAAGCTGTGGCAACAAAAGTCTACATCCACAATCGAATCCTGAATCAACAGAGTCCAGAAATCACTCCCTTTGAGGCCATTATTGGTAAGAAGCCAAATTCGGGTCATGTAAAAATCTTTGGTTGTACAGCTTTCGCCCACATTCCGAAGGAGAAGCGGACTGTATGGGAGCCAAAGGGGAGAAAGTGTGTCTTGGTTGGATACTCTTCCTATGTCAGAAAGTTTCGTCTTTTTGATCCAGAGAAGGAACTGGTGTTTGAGGCCAGAAATGTGTCATACTTTGGGGGAGAATCTCGGTCTGAAGGTCCTGTGAAGGTGTCTACGACGACTTCCGTTGTCACTCCAGTGGTCGATGATGAAACCGAAGAAGTAAACGAGGTTCACCAAAATGATCAAAACATCCCAGAGATTCCAGAGGGTCATGAACAACAGGGAGATGAGCAGCCTGAGAACTACCAATCTGAAAGTGAAGAAGAAACTGTTCCTGTTGGGTCACAAGGTTCAAATGCACCCCAGTCTTCAACTACATCCTCTAAGAGTCCAACTACTTCTACTGGTGCAAAGAGGGGTAAAAAGTTTGATGGGTGGTACAAACCTCTAATTCTTGATTCCCGTTTGAGGCCTAGGAAAGGTAGTGAGGATGATGAGCTACCCAGACTGTTTTCAGCCATGGTGGTGGAGCCCATATCGTATAAGAAAGCCGTCACTTCGAGTCATCGAGATGAGGTGATGGAGGCCATGGAAGCTGAGATTCAGAGTCAAGAGAGCAACCAGACTTGGGAGGTGGTTCCAAAGCCAAAAGGGTTCAAACTCTTGGACACAAGGTGGGTTTTCAAGGTGAAAGAGAATCCTGATGGGTCACCCAAGTTCAAAGCCAGGCTGGTGATTCGGGGCTACAGACAAGAAGGAGTGGACTACAATGAAACCTTCTCTGCAGTGTGTCGGTATGAATTCATTCGTAGTATTGGAGCTGCCACAATTTTCACAATCGTCAGTTTGATGTGACGACAGCATTTCTTCATGGTCATCTGAAAAGGTAATCTACGTAAAACTTCCTGAGGGGTATATGGTCAATGGAGTTGACATGGTACTCCGGATTCTGAAGGGGATCTATGGTCTTCACCAGGCTCCTCGATGTTGGATCAAGAAATTCTCCAAGTTCCTCAATGAAGTCATCAAGTTGAAGAAATCGAAATACGAGCATCTACTTTAGTTTTGTAATGGGGGTTCTGGTAATAATTGCTTTGTATGTTGATGGTGATTAAGTTCTCTCACCCATGGAGGATATCATCGAGGAGGTGCTCAAGATGATTACATCAAGGTTCAAGATCACCAGTGGTCCACCAACCAGTTATGTTGGACTGGAGATCAAGAGGGAGCCGGGAAATGGGTCCATTACAATAAGCCAGCAAAAGTACATCCAGACTCATTTGAATAGATTCAACATGCAAGATTGCAACCCGTGTTCGGTGCCGTTACAACCATACACCGAACTGGTTCCGGGGGAAGAAGAGCAAAATGGTCTACCCTACCGACAGTTGATTGGAGCTCTTCTATTTGTAGCAACGGGATCGAGGCCATATATTTCCTTTGCTGTATCAAAATTATCACAATTGTTGACATGTTTTAAGGATTCTCATTGGAAAGCAGCGAAAGGTGTCTTGAGGTATCCGAAGGGGACTGCCCATCATGGGATCACATACCAGGCTGGAGGTGATCTTCAACTGTAAGGGTTCTCTGATGCGGATCATGCTTGCGACAAGTTGTGGAGGAAATCAACCAGTGGGGTGGTGGTCCAACTAAACAACTCTATCATCATTGAGTCAAAAACAGTCATGTGTGGCTCAGTCGTCAACCGAGGCTGAGTATGTGGCGGCTGGAGCTGGTGCCAAGGAGATTGTGTGGATCAGAAGTCTTCTCAATGAACTTGGAGTTCCACAGACACAACCTACAGTTTTCTGGGTGGACAACTAGAGTGCCCTCCGGTTGGTCAAGAATCGAGAGTTTCACTCCAGAACGAAGCACATCGGGGTCAGGTATCATTACATCCGTGATCTTGTGGAGAAAGGTGACGTCCAGGTGGACTACGTGCCCACTGTCGATCAACTCGCCGATGGACACACCAAGGTTCTTCTGAAGGGAAAGCTACAAGACAACCGTGCCAAGACGGGAATTACATCAAGTGGCTAATGTATAAAATGATATTAAGGAAAGGTAAAAGGAATATTTTGTTTATCATGTAATATCATTGTATAAAATGAAAAGAAAAAAATGATTGTATGTATAAGAATTACTATGTATTGTTTGTTACTTGAATTGATATTGGGATTGTTTGATTATGTCGTCTTAAAAGCACGGCGAGAATATAATTACAAATATTCTTATGATGAGATTGTCTGTATGAAAAAAAATGCGAATGATCATCGTAAAAGCATGATCACAGGATATATTTGTTTTTCTTGTAAATATATTAGATTTTTATGATTCTTGCGTAATGAATAGAAAATTTTAAAATTATTTACATTGAGGGAAAGTGTAATCATATGATGATTATTGTACACATGAAACGAATAGTGTATATGAATGTAATGCATGACTTCAAATGAATATTGTATAATGAATTATGACTTGCTGAATTATTTATGGTCTTAATAAGAATTTGATATAATACATTATTCTTATTACATGTACTGTAATACATGGGAAATATTGGAAATATTATGTGCAGTGTATGCAATATATTGAAAATATTGTGGAATGTTGTACGATTCATAAAGAATCTGGTTAAAACTGGAAATGTAACAAAAATAGTGTATTGTTGGTAGTTGAGTATAGCAATGTAAAGAATTTCTGATATACCCCTACCTGCCTTTAGACTATACCCTTTAAGGGATTAGCCGAGTACGGTCTCCTCTTGTTTTGCTACTCGGCGTTTTCCCAACTTACTCGCTGGTTCAATATAAAAAGGGTCCCAGCCGCTTTGTTGTTACTCACTTATCTTTTGTCCTTGTAGTGTGAAACTCTGCTCGGCAGACTATTGGATTAAGAATAAACTTTACTCTTGTAGAACTTTTGTGTTCTTGAGTTGCTCCGTTTATTTCCTGTCATATCCTCATACATACAAGTTGTATTATTCTTTCTTTAGTTGGTAATGAGATGGGAGATGTGTATGTAGAGACATTTGATTGGCAAACTTTTTTTCACAATACAATTTATGTAGAATTAATAATATTAAATTAGGGTACAACTTTGTTTGTTCAAATGATATGTATGGTATAATACGTGTTAAGTACTCAAATACAACAGATATGTATGAAGAAAATCAAGTTTTCTCCGAAACCTGTAACTTTTCTCAAAATGAAATGCCCCTTGTAATTGAACCAGAGGGTTTGTCAGACAACAGGAAGAAGTACTAATTAGATAAAATTCGTCCGTATACAGAAGAAGGAGCTAAAGATATTTTATGCCCTGCCTCAATATCAACAACAAATCCCTGTAGTGACCTACAGGAAATGACGACAAAGAAAATGAGGATTGTGTCACGAGGAAGGACACTCGAAAAGAAAATTAGCAAATGGAGTATACACTTGTCCTAATCGCAAACTGTACATATTCTTTTATTTTTTACTATTAACGGTCTCGTCATAACAATCATAATTTTAAAGTATAATAAGATCATTATTATTACGACTAGAACATTAATAGTCAAAAATAATAGTCCGGTCAAGAAAATACGACAACGTGAAACTACATACTGCAAAAATTATCGCAATTAACAAAACAATTATAGCCGAGTAAAAGTTTTGTAAAAATTAAAAGATAATATACCCTGTATTTTTTGAAAAAACATTGGTGTATACAAATTTGTAGCCCTTGAAATTCTCGTTCTTTTGGTACCAATAACTCATACATCATATTTTTATACTTTTGGATTGAATTACCAAATTTCCACCCATATGAATTTAATTTTCTCGTTTTATAATTTGTGTAATTTATTTTTTCTTAATACAGATTTGTTGTAACTTGAGACTGTTTAATTTTGTACACGAATTATCATAGAAAAATTTAATAAATTTAATTGAGGAGCTACCTATTCTACCTGGATAGTGCTCAGTTAGCCACTTCTTGCTCTCATAATGCTACCCTTTCCGTTATACATGAGGGCAGTGTAACTGATATTTAAATAGTTTTTCTACTGTATCCTTCCTCATGTGTTGATTCAAGTCACCATTTCTTGCCTCAGAATAAGGACAAAGTTTGCATTTAAATTTCTTTTCATCCCCATGCCAACGAATTACGTGTTCCTTCACAGTACTCTCCTTCTTAGATTTGTAGGCGCATAACAAACAAGTGAGTGGTTTCTCATGGGTGTGAATCCTTAAACAAACTTTGAGGTTACCTTTTAAGTCTGATATGCCCTTCCCTGTTTTTGAGCGAAAATATTTATGCGAAAAACATTATTAGCGCGAAATATTTTTAATCGTTCCCTGTTGTCATAGGAAATGTTATGCGAAAAAATGTTTACCGTACGGAGATCCAAATTAAAACTTTCGAGAAAAGACAGTGGACTTTTGATTGTGCAATTGGCGGGAGCTGTTCATGTTTATGGTCAATATTGACAAACATGGACGATTCAGAAGATGACCTTTTAGTAACTTTAGCCGCTTTGGCGGTAATTTAAGCCAAAAATATAATTAAACAACCCAGACGAGCTAATAAATACTACATCTACTCTTATTTATTGGATCGCAGAATCAAAGCACGTTTTGTTAATGACGTAAGATTTAAAAAAGTAATCATCATTAAAATCTAATCTGACAATAAAATTGAAAGTTGTTTGTTTTTTGATATGTACAAGGACGAGAAAATATTTAAAGAAAATTTACATATGCTACCCACCAAATTTGATCACCAAATAAACTTTCTATATTCTCGTCTACCACCCGTAAGAAATATCAGACCCATAAATGGTATTTCACGAAGAGAAAAGCTATCTATTATTTTGGAGTTAGTTGCATATCAATAAATTACAATTAAAATATATGTGGAAATTTAATTGTCAAATTAATTAATTCTATGAATTAAAAAATAGATGGCTAGCCTCTGGTTGCTTGCAAAGACAAATTTCAAGCACGTACAGGGTGACCAAGCAACTTTTGAGCAGTCTGCTTGAAGGCATGTAGTATAATTTTTGACGTTCTTCAAGAAAAATATTTAAAGGTATTTACATTTAAATTGTAGTGAAAGTTTTTACAAAGACGCCATTTAAAGCCCTGGCAAAGTAATAAAATATACAGACAAATAAATAAATGGCACTTCAAAAAATATATGCCCCTGAACATTATCAAATACCCCTACAGACATGACATTTTCCGGGCAAAGTAATTAAACGCTCCGGAAATGGTGGACAGCATTTGCCCGGATATTTTATTAATTTGCTGCGGTTTAATATTTACCCTTTATTCAACAACTTCATATCCTACAAAGAGAGATGACTCAAGTGGACTTGAGTTAATTCCCAAACGCTTAAGGCACCTTTGAAGTCAGCAAAAGAAATGCTACTCTCTTGTGTGAACCCACCGACGAACTGACTTGGGGTATGTAAAAATGCGAACCGTTTGAGTTGACTCTCTACATGAACTTGTTTTACGAACTGTCATGGTCAGCGAGGGTTGGTACTAAAGTTTTTCCAGCAGAACCTCTGTCTTCTGCTGCATTCGCCCTACCGGCTGACGCCAAGAGACGAATAGCTAGTTTATTCGAGGATATGGACAACTTGCCTATGAAGTACAAGAAGGCTGGAGAGGAGAAACATGGTCATCTATAGACTGTATGGGAGACGATGCGATCTATGGCATTGGGTGAGACATCAATTTCATTGTATACATTACTTGTATTTGTCAATCATTGAACAGTGACAAGAACTTTACTTATGTACTCTATGGGTGTCTTTTTATTCCATATAGAGCACAGTGATCAGCTTGTGGAAAAGATTGTGGCTAGGACGACAGAGCCGCTGACACACGGTTTCGTAACTGATGGGATTGACGAGTTAGCTAGATGCGTCGATAACTGTAACAGGGACTATTCCATGCTCGTCAACGTTCAACAGCACATAGCCACTCGTGTCAACATTTATTACACACGTTTAAAGAATCATCGGATGACGCATTCAGACATCCCATGAAGTCTGGATTACTTGAATGGAAATGCAATGTCGTCCGGTTAAATGCTAAAGTTTAGAACAAGAAATTCAACTCTTCCACTCTTTCATCTGATAGTAAACCCAATGAACCGAGAAGCATACATCAACCCCATATTCTCATTAATACACACTTGAGCAAAGTTAAGCTGGAGTGTGACTTTATTTCAAGAGTCAAGGAGGAGATTAACGATCCAACAGTTGACCCAATTCCTGAGTAAGTAGTGAGTAAAGATGGAATTCTTTCCAATACTTTTCTACAAATTTTGTATTATTTATATTCATTTATATCTTTTGCCATGCTCTTTGTTAGAATGGATTTTCAAAGATTTAATAAACCTTCGTGTCATCAACAAACAATAAAATCAAATACACAGTTTAACATTTTTTTACTTCCGAACGTGGCAGCTGTCCGAAATTATTCAAAGACCTTTTTTACTTTAAATACTTAATGAAAGATAAGCAAAGTGTTTGACGTACAGAAGTATGAACAAGGATAAAATGGAATTGGCTCAAGAATTGAGCAGACCAAGACAGTGTTAGAATAAACCAGTGGTGAAATTGTGTGGGGTCCCAGCCCCCTCACTTTTGTTTTCATAAAAAACTGTTTTAAGTCTGTTTGATTGTTGAAACTTCTAATCCTTTAAAATTTGGTGGGAAGAATTTGGTCTTTAATTGTCAACCACATGTTTGCCATATTTTTGGCATTCCAAAAACAGCGTGAAGTTGGATACATGTCCGTCAGCTTTATAGTTCATAATGGGCGGCTTCCTTACAGTGGCGTACCCAGGTCTGAATTTACGGGGGGGGGGGGGGTTGTGAAGAAATAGTCTATTTTTATCTAGTGTAAACCCCAAAAGTTTGACAGGGGCCCGTATAAAACTAATCGACAGAAAGCTGTAGCGTTTATTCTCAGCTTTTTTGGTCAGCATAATTCGCCAGATATGTGTAGGAAATTGTGGAGAATTAATCATGGGACATTCTCGTCAGAAATTTTCTGCTAAAATCTTCACATTTATGGCGACATTGTCTTGCAGAATCTATCGCGTGACCTTTCCCCGTGAAAATCAGCAAAATATCTGGCGAAATGTGTCGACTTTGGCGTCTGCTTTCTCCTGGCCGATTTTTGTACGGGGGGGGGGGGGGGTTAAGCCTTAAAAACCCGGTTGTGGAGTCACTGCTTCTTTATAGCTAAACAACATTGGACTCCACTGGCGTATTTTGAAAAAAAAATTCTTGGTTTGCTTACACTAGATATAATGAGTCTTTGAGAGAGCCCCCACACTTATATTTTTACAATTTCACCACTGGAATAAACTTATCTTTTTCAAAACAAATGTTCTCAACCACAATGAACTAAAAACAACTTGCCTCTTAGACATTAGAAATATTTCAGTTTGTTGAAATTTTTTCATCATTTCTTCATGTTTTGTTAAAAGAGTATAATATAATGCTACTTATCAAGCTGTCCTGTTATTAAATGTTTCACAGATAACCAGATGTTTGGAAATGAAATAATGTGCCAAATACTTGAGCGCATATGAAAATAATTTTTACAGCAAAAATTCTTTTGAAGACAAGTGACTGGGAAGTGACATGAAACATTGGAGCTTTGCATTCGTACATGGTGCGCTTGATTGTACTATTATAAAGTATTAGAGTAATTTTACAATACAGAAACAAATGAACAATATCTAAACTAATCAGCAAAAATATTTACCGGTATAAATGTAAACAAGCGGAAATTTTTGCTGACTAGTTTAAACCAATTTCATTTATTCCTCTATTTTTATAATTTAAAGTTGTACCTACTAATTTAAAAATAAATTACTGACTAATTAAAATTAATTTGTAGACTGGTATGAATTAAATGTTAACGGTGACCTAATATGATTAAATATTTACGAGTAAACCTTAGATGGGTTGCTGGTGATTGTTGGAGAAACATTTTGGATGTCGAATCTTTCTCATAGGCTTCTCTCTCCTAAAACATGAAGTCCAGAATCTACAAAAACGTTTAAAATTATGTATTTGTCAACAAAAAATTAATGAAGTTTTTAAATAAGAAACTTTACTGTAGTTATACCAAGCCAGTGCATTCGCTCCATATAGAAAAGTGAACACCAAAAAACAAAGGTCTAGGAGACTCACAAACATCAAGAGTTGAGGCTGGAAGATGGGGAACATATGTGTGGCTAAACGGAGAAAAAAAATAATTAAAATACACGATTAACAGCCGTAATCGTCATGATTAAATGAATGAATGAAAATATATGTACCTAAACTCAAAGGGGTACATTAGTGATTTCAAGGCGTCATTCAGTCTTGGTATATTTTTGGAATGAAAAATAATTTTATGCTCCGTCATCTAAGAATTCAGAATAGACGGGAAAAAAAAATTAAAAGTCTATATAACTAGAAGATTATAATTTATATGTTTGTACTGTCCTGTAAGTGTATTTTTAAAAATCTCATTATATTACTCACCACAGCACAAAATAATAATAATGCGTGGTTAATACCTGAAATACAAAAAAAGAAAGTGGAGAATTATTTCAAGCTCAAGACATAGTTTTAATACATACTCTTTTATTGTTAACACTGACCCAAGAGTTGAAGCAACTGTGCAACAAGGTTACAAACACTTGAGTTTGTAACCGGTATTGAACAATTCATTGGAGGCTGAAGGACTTATCTGTCACCTCCACCGATACTAAATCTGAAATAAAATGAAATAAAAAGAAAATCCATCAAAATCACGATACAATGTGCCTTCAACTACATCTTCATAATTGAAATTGTTCTACTGACCTGACTTGAGGACCGCCCACGGTGGTACCTACATAAATTACCGAAATAGTTTATGATTACGTGATCCAAAAAGTACATGAGCAGGAAGTGAGTAGAGTTCAAAAAAAACAAAGCATGTAATTACATAAACGAGACCGTGTAAATTCCCAACAAGAACTCAGGAGCCACATCCTCTCAAAGTGAGCAGTGTATATTGTCCCCAAAGATTGCTAAACACACAAATATTACTCAATAGTACAACTTTAGAATAATAAAATTTAGAATAATTTGACAGAGAATGGGGCTGAACATTACCCGAAATGCTTCCGTATACTGTAATCGTGAGATGATGAGAAGAGCTTTGGGTGCATACATTATTGTATGTGGTGTAGAGGCGCACCAACGATGACTGTCCGTCCCATTGTCAATCGCTTCTTCCTCATCGATGGGCTTTGCCGGTGTGATTGCAACTGGTTCATAGAATGCCAAGCAACCACAATACTGGCGACTTCCAATTTGATCAGAAAGCACAAAGGGAAAAAACTTTGGCTCCTGTCTCTCCGTGGACAATGACCACCGGTTGACAAAACTACAAGACAAGCAACACAATGAATTCAAAATGTAGATTGAAGAAATAATGACATTGACAAATACATTAACATACCGATGAGGTTAATGTCAACTTTTGTTACAAATAATTCACAAAACATGTAAGTAAATAAAATGACATTACATCTTCAATGTTATCTTTGAAGGGAAAGTCTTGCCAGTCCTTTGTCGGAAATCGTTGTAAAACTAAAATAAAAGAAAGACAATTATTAGAATAAGTCATAAATGCTCTAACGTTGCACATTAATTGAGAAAACTAGTCAAATTGTAGTATCCAAGAAAATAATGAACATATCTTACTCTTCCCACCATAGACTACTAAGCTACGAACTTCCCAAGCTTAGTATATATCGTCTGTGTCTTCCCACAGCTGACCCCTTCTAAAACTCCTTCTAAAACATTATCAGATAACAATAAAAACATAAAGAATCAATACATTTATATCAACATTATGTTTTTATTTTAACCATTAAAATTTTAACAGTCAAGAATAATTTCAAAAACTTACGTTGAGCATTCGTCGAATAACCTACAACAACAAAGTATTTTGCTAACGGACTCCAAGGGGTTCCGGGTCGCGTATATCCATATGCCATGTGTGTTCGTCGATAGGTTCACACAAGAAGGGAGACTTGTCGCTGGACTCCCTTCTTTCCCTTCAAAGGTTCCTCACTCGCCTCAAGCTCCCTTTGAGCAACGCTTTGCCTTGTGTGCTTTTTTTCTTTGTTTTTCCACGTAGAAAATGGTATCGTATTTAACTTTAATGGAAATATTTCAAACATAGTTATACTTAAAATTCTTGCTTTCAATTGCAAATAAATGAGAACAAGATTTATTTTAAAATTTCAATACTTAAATGAATAATGAATTTTTATTTTTTTACCGTCTCCTCGCTTGTTCTTTCCGTGTCCAGTAGACATCAAAGATTACGCACAAACAGTGGAGAACATTAAACCCAAGAATTTGGGTCAAGGCACAAATCTAAAACTCTAGTTTAAAGATTGGTGTCTACTCCTAAATAACAACTAAATTACAGTTAAATTTTCTGGAGAAAAAAATAGGAGAGAAACCGGCCACTGGCCATGTTGAAACTTGAAGTGAGGCTTCTAAGGAAGAAGCCGCTTCTTTGAGATAAGGCTTGGGTTCTAAGGGGCTGGAACATTTATTTTTATCTCACTCGAGGGAGGGCTTTGTTTCTGGGGCTTTAAATATGCCTTTAACTGTGACACGACTCAAATGCATGACCACTGGAAATTTCTGGAATATTCTTTCATTTTGGAATGTACTCATGCTTTATTGTTAGCTTGATAATAATAGAGCTACCAAAATTAAGAATTTCTCTTCATTCATATTTATTTGTGTAAATTGAAGAGCTAAGAAGTCATTCAAAGTTGTGCTGACATGAGCAATGTCAATATTATGCAAAAAAATACACCCAAACTGTCAAGAGTATATACTTTGAATAACATTTTATTAGTCATAATTCATGTAAAATGTAAAATAGATTACAACAACAACAACATAATAGTATTTATAACAATAAGAATGCCCTTCTTCATGTTTTGTATAGCTTTTGTATAAAGTTGTATAGATTAGGGGATAAAAGAGTAGACACAAGATTTGACAAAACAAAATATTGGAATGATAAAATATTACTTAACCATAATCAACATGTAACAAGAAATAGTAGGTAATTCACTCTAAACATTTAACATGGATGCAAAAAGCATGATATAACTAGAACTTAAAAACTAACTTTACAAATTTTAACGTCATCATTTCAAAATTGTGCAAAAACAACAAATTTCATATAAATTGACTGTATAGAGTAGATATGACTACTTTTATAGAACGGCCGCAATAAAATTGAACAATTTCAGTTGAGATCTGAATGGAGGCCACTGACAGTATAAAACCCGTATAAATTCATCTGATTCATCCAGAAAATATATACTTCGCACATTAATCTATTCAGCAACATCATCACCAATTTGAAAAATCATTGTAGAATAGTCAGCTTCCCGCGGCAAGGATGAAGATTGCATTAATTCCCAACTGTTGGTTTTTGGATCATATTTCTCCATTGTTGGTGATTTTGGTGAATCACCACCAATAGCATAGATACATCCACCAAAAGCAAAGGCAGCTATTTAAAAAACAACAACCATTACTTACACATCATCACTACATTATTTAATGATATTGGATACTACTACATCAAATCTTTGTATTGTGTAATAATCTTAAAACTTACATCCGTACTGTCGTTTCTTAATCATTGGTGCCAATACAGCCCAACTATTTGTCTTTGGATCATAGCATTCAACATCCGTCAATCGAAGAGTCTTTACAGTTTCCTCACTTCTTCCTCCACCCAAAGCATACAATTTCGAGTCTAGTACAACAACAGCATGGCCTACTCTTGGTGTAGGCATTCTCGCTTTGTCGGTCCATCTATTTGTCTTTGGATCATATGCTGAAACATTTTAATTAAAAAAATTATGACATTCTGAATAACATGAGGAAAATAACATCCAAATAAATTCAAAACATTAAGTACTTACATTCAACGTATGCTGACGCCCAGGCGGCGGCATTTCCCCCCTCGGCTACGGCGCCACCAACCTATACACACAAAACATAGAGTTATATATTCTTTGCACATAAAATATTACTATTTTCAAAGAAACAATGCAAAGTATGCTGTAAAGTACTTACACAGTACACCTTGCCATCAACGACAGCAAGTGGTGAACGATTTTTTGGCCATTTAACATTTGTAATTTCCTCCTCTCCTTCAACGGGTGGTCGGGCAGGACCGATAGGGATTCTTTCGACACTGTCGATACAGGAATTATCTCTGTATCCAGCCACCTATATGAAAAATGTATATTTATATTTCAACAATGTACAAGATCATTATGTGGACCAATTTTCCATAATTGGATGTCACTATCATAAACTTACAATATAAATTTGGTCATCCAATACAGCACAATTAAAGAAACATCTTCCTTCGTCCAATTTTAGAAGGTCACTACTTTGCCATTCTTTTGATGACAAATTGAAGAGATCGATTCTGTTGCTATCCTCTTTCTCTCCAGGTGCTCTACCGCCAAGGTAGTAAATAAAATTATTTGCCACAAGAAGAACTCCATTAGGTCTGTAGTGACGAAACTTGACGACTCTGCTGTTGTTCCCCGTCTTGTTAATAGTCAAGAAAAGAAATATCATTTTAGTTAACAATGCTAACAATTACAAAAGTACCAATTTGTAATAACAATATGTAGTTGGGTAGTTCGTATCATTGTACTAGTTACCTGGAAATTATACGAATTCACCATCCACCCGTATCCATCATTAGCAATGTAATAAGCAAGGCAATGACCACCCTCAAAATTAGCGACAGGTGTTGGTCCAACAAGTGACTTTTTTGGTCGACCGGGTTTTTTTGCATCATCAACATCAGACGACAAACTTTTGGGTCGACCAGCAGATTTCCTCTTTTCTCTCGGTAGTGCAGATTCTCCATTATCTATATGTTGTTTTTTATACGGTCCATGAACTCCAGGAGGTCTTCCACGAGGTCGCTTGACTGGCTTTTCAATTAATTCGACGTCGTCATCAGTTCCATTATTCAATTGACCAACTGCCTTTCTCTTTGGTGAAGTAACTTCAATGGCATCTTCTGTTTTGGGCAATACTGGTGAGTCATCCTGCTCCTCTTCCACCTCTTCTTCCACTTTGGTTGCGGTAACATCAACATCATCAGACTCATCACTATGCTTGACGAAAAAGTCACACAGGTAGGCATCTCGAAATTTATGGCACTCAACATTTTCCTTCAATAGACTATCATCCAAGAAAACTACAAACAAAATTGTTTTCAAAAAAATAAATAAATATAGCAAATGACAATATCAACTTTTTTTCCATTCAATGTACATGTAATTTGTTATCATGCCTTTATAATTTTGTTAAATACCTAGTATAAGTATAGTAGTTGTTGTTTCAATGAGTATCTAACCTTTAGCAAAAACTCTATTGTCCAATTTCTCCATGGGTAACTTTGTAACACAAGAGAGAAAAGCTGCAATCCTCTTTTCGGTCTCTTCATTAACATCATTGGTATCAACCCATTTGTACAGATTCAAAAGAATACGATCCGATAAATGGACCATGGGACTTGCTGATGCTGACATGAGTCCATGAATCTGTTGGCACGAAAAATAAAAGTTTGATGTTTTCAAAAAAAAATATTATAGTCCTTTGCATCATTATTCTACGAGTAACACTGTCTCACCTCGTCAGTCGTCAAAACGGTAAAATCATGAGTGCCTGACACGGTTTCAAAATGTTTCAAAATGTAACTTGGGTCCTGCAAAGTAGTAAATCCTTCTCGTCTTCCAAAGGACCAAATTTTCAAACACGTATCAATACTTCTTGTACTCTCAATAAACTTTTCACAAGCACTCTGAATATTTGAAAGTTGTAGTAACCTGGCTCCAGCACAAACTTGGTACATATTATTTTCATCAATGTGACCAACATCACAATTGTAGATGCAGCTAAAAATAAAATTAAAAACAATATTTTAAAATGAGCATCATCAAAATTATGTACATTTAACTTTTAATTTCAAAGATATTAGATTTACTGAAAAAAATTGCAATAAAAAATGAGAAATGTTTACTTGAGCAAAAAACCCAGAGTATATCTCTTGAGTCCAGGCACAATGAAGTCACATTGACCAGGAGCACCAGATGCAAAGAGGGCATTGAGATAAGGAGACTCTGACGCCAAAATGATTCGGTGGCCAAAAAATGGTTCCGAATCTTCATATGGATCCTCGGATGTCAATTGGATTCGTAGTGTGACATCACAGTACCTTTTTTGTCTGAAAAAAATTATTTTTTACAATAACAATCATCAAATAGTAGTACCTACTTAAGTAATTAAGTATATGACAATTTACATTGTCGTTTGACATACAAAAAAAATCAATCTGTTTTTTTAAACAACTACCACAAACCTTAGCTGTCGTAAATGACATTCCATTTCAGTCAGTCTCTTGATAGCTTTAGAATGGTCATCCTTTGTCATCACTGCCTCTGTTTGAGGTCTCATCTTTGGTCTTCCAGCCATGTTATCTGTATTCACAACCATACAAATAATTAAATGAGTACATTAAATTGGTACTAATTGACACTACTTTTATTTAAAACAATTTTCTCTGTAAGTAGTACTAATACTGTACTATAGTGGTGATTTGCCTTTCACATACTATATACAGTAGAAAAAAGTTGTCTCCACAAGTAAAATAATGTAGTTTAAAACAGCTACGCTTAATTTGTAAGATTAATACTCATAATTCTAAAGTAGCAGACAATTAAGTTTGAGAAACATGATTTTCATTTTTTTAAAACAAATCACTTCCGTATGTCGAATGTATTTTACCTTATACTTCTTAGTAATTTAGTCCACAGTTTACCTGCAAATATTTCAAACGTAGTCTATACTTAAAATTCTTGTTTTTAATTACAAATTAATGAACAAGATGTATTTCGGAATAAATGAATAATGAATGTTTGCATATTTTACCGTCTCCTCGCTTGTTCCTTCCGTGTTTAGCAGACTCAATCAAAGATGATTACACACAAATAATGAAGAGCATTAAACCCAAAAATTCGTGGTCAGGGCACAGTTGCGTAACTTCAGTTTAATGGTTGGTATCTACACCTAAATTGCAATTAAAAGTTAAGTTTTCCGGAGAAAAAAAATAAATGTGGATTTTTCGAAACCTCAGCGGTCTGCAAGGACGACTGTGCGTTCAGATTTTATATCCTACAAAACTCATGAAAAATAAAGTTTTAAGCTTTTAAATACAATTAATTAATGATTACACGACAAAAAATGGAAAATTAATCAAGTCTCCAACTAATGGCTTTCCTATTTAGTTTCTTCCTTTGAGTACACATAATAAATTTAAAGTCACAAAGATTTCCTTGTTGAATGGCGCACAAATACATTTGAATTCGTTGTTGTTTTTTTGCCGATTTCGATCCATTTTTAATTAAGGTAATTCATAATTTAAACATACTTACGTTAACATAAATTCGTGTAGAACATAGCAAAGTTTAGCAGGTCAAGCTGTAATATGAATTCTGACATTTTACTTTGAAATTAGAGTTAAATTGTGTGTGTAGAAATCAAAAATACATTTCCGTAATATTTTTTTTTTGTCAATATTTGTTTTGTGTTCTGTTGTATTTTGTCATTTTTATATTTTTAAATTGTCTTGCTTTACAGAAACTTCAATATGTCTCTAGCTGAGGAATTATTGGCTGATTTGGAGGATGGAGATGACGGAGATGATTCTGAAATTTATGATAATATTCCTTCCGGCGGAGGTGGAGGAGACGATGGTCAAGAAGACATGGACACTGACGCCACTAAAGGTAAGGCTTCATGTTTTTTATTTGAATTATAAATGTATGGTACTTTACATATTTAATTCTTAATATTTTAATTTTTTAAATCACAGATTCAAAACTTTTAACAGTTCGGGATGTTTGTAAACTTCGGGATTCGAATCGTTTTGCTATGATTAAAGCTGCAATTGATGTACATGTTCATAAGGAACGTACAAGTGAAGATTTAGTGGGACCAGTTGAGGCGGATCCAGAGTATCAATTGATTGTCAATGCCAATACTCTGGCTGTAGATATTGATAATGAAATTAATACGATACATAAATTCACTCGTGACAAGTATAATAAGCGTTTTCCAGAATTAGAATCCCTGGTTGTCAGTCCTTTAGAATATTTGAAGACTGTCAAAGAGTTGGGTAACGATTTGGACAAGGCTAAAAATAATGAAACTTTAACCAACTTTTTGACTCAGGCCACCATCATGGTTGTGTCTGTGACTGCCTCAACTACGCAAGGGTAAGAATTATTAACGTTTAATTAAATTAATTTTTTATTCCTTATTATTGAAATTACGTCTAATATTTTTCATTTAATTTTACAGTCATCTCTTATCAGAGGAAGAATTAAGCTCGATTTATGATGCTTGTGATATGGCCCTCGAACTAAATGAGTCAAAGCTGAAAATCTACGAATATGTAGAATCTAGAATGGCGTTTATTGCACCAAATGTATCTGTTATTGTCGGAGCTGAAACGGCAGCCAAGCTTATGGGTAATAATAATCACATTAGTTGTCTTTGATTTAAACTTTTAAAAAATTACAATATAAATTCATTCATTCAATTTTGTTTCCGTTTTTACGCAGGTATTGCAGGTGGTCTAACAAAGTTATCCAAGATGCCATCTTGTAATATTCTTGTTTTGGGATCTCAAAAGAAAATTTTAAGTGGTTTTTCTCAGACTGCAGCACTTCCTCACACTGGATTTGTCTATTATGCTTCTCTGGTACAAGATCAACCTCCGGTAAATAATTCAATTTTTTTTTTGTCACAAAGACCATAAATATGATCATGTCATTTTACTTGTATATTTGTGAATTTTTATGAAAGGATTTAAGAAGAAAAGCGGCACGACTCGTTTCTGCAAAGTGTACATTAGCTGCTCGGGTTGATGCATGTCATGAGAGTCCTGATGGATCCATAGGAAAAATGCTCCGAGAGGAAATTGAAAAGAAGTTGGACAAGTTACAGGTACAATGGGAGTAATATTTTTTTTAGTGCTCGCCTTTAAAATGTTACCAGGGTCATTAATAATCAATTTCATTTGAAATTAAATTTTATTACAGGAACCTCCACCCGTAAAAGCGGTCAAAGCATTGCCAAAACCAGTTGATCCACCCAAGAAACGACGAGGAGGAAAGCGTGTACGAAAAATGAAGGAAAGATTTGCCGTTACAGTGATGAGACAGCAAGCTAATCGAATTACATTTGGCGATGTGAGTATATAACTTTTTTTAAGAGTGAATTTGACATGTTCATTTGTACGTAACTTATAAATAACATTTTTTGTGTTTATTAGATTGGAGATGATGCTTACCAAGAGGATTTGGGATACAGTAGAGGTCAAATGGGTAAATCTGGTTCTGGCAAAGTTCGTATGGCACAAATTGATGAAAAAACAAAAGTACGTTCGTATACAAGTCATACATTTATACTTGTTAAACTTAATTTGACCCTCCTTAAAGCCTCTATACTAATTTTTTATTTTAATCTCTATAGGTTCGTATATCCAAGACTTTACAAAGGAATCTACAAAAGCAGCAAATTTATGGCGGATCCACAACCATCAAGAAACAAATTTCTGGAACCGCTTCTAGTGTTGCTTTTACTCCACTTCAGGTAAATAGACAAAAAAATGATTTCATTAGGAGTCCTAATTTAGGACCATTCAACTGTTGTATTTTGAATTTAAAATAATTCTGAAATTGTACACAGGGACTTGAAATCGTCAATCCAGGAGCTGCCGAAAAGAAAGTCAATGAAGCCAATGCAAAGTACTTTTCAAAATCGGGATCTTTCATCAATGTCAAAAAGGACTAAGTTTAACATTTACATCATAACAATTTAGTATGTATTCCATTATTTATTTATACTTGTTTCCAAATTCATTTTTTCAAGTTACTCTAATAATTTGTTATTCATTACTTATTGTATTTTTTCAACAAATTATTATTGTTTGTACACTATAAGCTACAAGGTATATAAATTATACCACTGATGTATTTCTGTCAAGATTTATGAATGATAAAAACAAGATATGAATAATTTTCAACAAAGTAATATAATCTGGCACATGTTTTGAACCACCAATTTGTCATATTCATGATTCAAAGGAGACAAGAAAAGTATTTCTTGCAATTGTTTACCCTTTTCAATGTCAACTTAAATGTACTTTTCATTGTTTACGATTCGCCTTCAAAACTTGGAAGAGTTCCTAAAAAAAGGTAAGAGTATAGTCAACAAAGGTGAGACAATTACGATTGACTCAGTTATAAATTACAATGTGACATTTAATGTAATAATTTTTTGAGTGGGAGGTCATGTCACAATCAAAATATATTCGTTCAAAAAGTACATTTCCAATGAAATGTCCAGTCAAAGACGTCCCACCAATATTTTACTCGTAAAATTTGTTCTCACTCTATCTTTAGCACTTCCCCTCGTGAAATTTGTTTCATGTAAAGTAGGATTGTTGGAACAAATAACAATAAATATATGGGCTGAACGTCATCGATCTGTGGACACTCAATACTCAACTATGAATACAAATTTGAAGGAAACCATTAAAAATTTACCCCTCAAGACTACTGTGACTTCCGCTCAGATTCAGGGACATGAAAAATGTCAAGTTTTTTTGCAAGTTCATTTAATCAAAGACTACATGAGATACAGAACTCTTTGTTTATTCCAGGATCAAGTGGACAAGAATATATTTAATGACGTAAATTAATTTTAATTTTCTTTTTTCATACTGATATCACAATTATTTTTCCGTCTCTAGGATGTGAGTATCACAATGGAAGGAGTTGCAATGAATGTGGATCAAGTGTACAAAGAAGTGGACACTGTTGTAGGATTCATAGTGAATGAGCCCAACTCTCTCGTTAGAGGTTACCTAATTAAAAAGTACACGAAACTAATAAATAGAAATTAATTGCATTATTGTCAAATAAAGGAGTTGGATTTAATAATTAACTTGAACTTTTAGGGAATTTTATGGAACGGTTCGACTCTTTGACAAGTACCGTCTGTATCACATTGTCTTTTACATTGAACCAATGTCATCAGTTAAACTCTACAATCCAAGGTATGAGTCTGAAAAAGTTGCTCTCCTGGACAGTCAAGACAATGCCGTCATTTTTGAGTACGTGGGTCATCTAAATAATTCCAAGTGGCACTTGATAGACGTTGAAAAACCAACGACAAGTAAACCAGGAGAAACTACGACGACGGCGACGCCAAAAAAAGGGGTCACAACAATAACAACAATCTTTTCACTGCTTAATAGTACTAAACCCATACACTCCACAGAACCATCAACACCTTCAACATCTCAAGTACCCCCTCATTCCACTAATTTGCCACCCGCGACCTCGGCCACTTTTGGCTACAATAATCATTCCACAGAGCCCATAACATATACGGTCATTCACTCAACAGACAATAGTGTCATTGTCGTCACCACGGCCACTACCGCTGCTACCCCTAGTCAGGTTCACTCGACTGAATACAGTCTGACAACTGTGAGTCAATCTGACCTTGGACACTCTACAGATATCAACATCCCAGTTCATTCTACGACAATGGGATCAATTAACTTCACCGTTACAGAATCTACTACTGACAATGGTAATTTTTCTGGTTCCACGAAAGTAGCCAGTCTTCCTCCAGTTTTGGATCATTCTACCGAACCGCCTGGTCAAAATGGGACTACGAAAAATGATATAAGTACCCCTTACCATTCTACGGAGCCTGGAATGACAACGTCTGATAATCCTGGGTATGGACACTCGACGAATATTGTTTCCGTCCCATTTCATTACACAATACTGACACCAGTGACACCCGGCAATGGAACCACGAATGTCTCCTTGACCCCCACCGTACCAAATTCAATTAATGCAAATTCTACGACCCCGATTTTTTATCATTCTACCGAACCACCTAATGGAAGTAATCAAACTAAGACGACATTAAATGGTGCAAGTACACCTTACCACTCGACAG
Source organism: Arrhopalites spinosus (assembly GCA_034700945.1). Classification (NCBI taxonomy): domain Eukaryota; kingdom Metazoa; phylum Arthropoda; class Collembola; order Symphypleona; family Arrhopalitidae; genus Arrhopalites; species Arrhopalites spinosus. Next base: position 124,147 of record JAQIVZ010000031.1, read on the forward strand.
AACCAACTGAATCAAGTCCCACTACAAGGCCACCATCGGCAAATCCTGTACACTCAACTAACCCCTCTCGAAAAAATCACCACTCCTCATCCTGATCGTTCAACAGAACCATCTCAGGGACAAGGACCAGTGAAGCCGCTGCCACCAGTTTCCAGTAGTGGTCTCTCCATTCATTCGACAGAACCCTCTTGGTCTGGTTTCAATCAACATTCCACCGAACCCTCAAATCCCTCAAAGGGAAAATCCCAACCTCCTATGACGAATACTCCAAATCACGGTTTCTTTGTTGGAAGTACTGAAAATTCTTCAGACATACCCTCAAACTTTTTGTTCTCCACTGAACGATTTTTTGCGCAGGGGAAAATGGCGCAGGGGAATTTGGAAGAAGACGAAGTCAAGATGGAAGATAATAAACAACCAAATGTCGAAAAGGAATTAAAAGAAAAAGTTTCCAGAACTCATAGTGACGCATTGGAGGCAGAAAAGGCAGCTTCAGGTCAAGTGGCTAAATTGGGATATATATGGAAACAATTAGAACAGATTCAAGGTCAATTAGGAAACATTAAAAAATCACTTGACCCTCTAGGAATCTCTAAACCGAAACGAAAGAGAAGAAATATTGTCGAATTAAATAATAATTTTTTTGAACAAAATTCCATCCTGGAAGAGGAAACTGCATCATTCCCAACTGACTTGGGAGACAATTTAGAGTTTTCTAAGGGTGGAATAAAATCATGGGATATTTTTGACCTTCGAAGGTTAGGCCAAATATTAGATTCAAATATTTTAAAAATTGGACTATAAATAAAATTATGTATTCACAAACTTATTAATTAATTGTAGGGGCAGTTCATATGTATGTGAACTTTGTATGTGGATCCAACCCCACTTTGCTGAAAATTTTGGTCTTGGAGGGGGTCTCATGCATGGTGTGACAGAAATTATTGATTTGATTCGATTCGTCAATTGGATATTTCGTGCCATTGACTTTAATCAAGATGGAATTGCTGAGAATATTGGACTCTCCATTAAAAATATTATTCTCACTGATAAAATAAATCTCAAGACATCCATTCGAAAGAAAAGAGAGACAAGACTGAACCGGAAGTGGAATATTATACCAGAAGACGTTGACAACAATATTGATTCAATTCGAGATAAAAGAGAAGATATTTTTGAATCGGAGGATTATGAAATGATGGATTATAAAGAGAAAGAAAATGAAATAGTAAAAAAACTTGGGGTCATCGAATCACCAATTTCTTTTGGTCGAAGTATTCAAAAAAGTCTCGATCAATTTTCTCGTGACATATTTACATTGACCCCTAAGAATGTTTTGTTGATGGCCAATTCTGCTTTACGAAGTAATTTTACTGATTGTTGTGCCATTCTTGGATTCATTTATCATGACATGACCCCTACGATTACAGCCACAAATAAAAGTACAAAATTTAACTCTTTACTAACTGTAGGATGTTAAGTTTCAAAATATTAATTTTATTTTTTATAGGAGGTCTATGTAGTGACAAGAATATAAGTATTATTTCCGGTTACTTACACAAACATAAGATTACAAAGTATGATGTTTTTCGTGGGATAATGCATTCATTGGGTCATCTTTTTGGAGGATCTCATGACGAGTTGAAGGATGATGAGTGTGGAGACAGTCAATTTTATGATTTTCTCAATCCATTCACTCTTCATCCAATTCAACAGACGAATGTTGGGATGCGGTTCAATTCCTTCAGATTCTCAACTTGTGCTAAAGATCAAATCACAATGTTCCTCTCCTCAAATGGACCCACTTGTCTCAAGTCTAAACGACCAGAATTTTGTGGCAATGGTTCGTTATTAGTTTCGTATTAAATTTTGTTAAATATAAATCTATAAAATTATTTTTATTTAGGAATGGTTGACAAAGGTGAAGACTGTGACTGTGGCTCACCTTGGCAGTGTCAGTCAAGTTATTCTTGCTGTGGAGAAAGTGACACATTTTCGGGGTGCAAAATTGTGGATTCTGCCAAAACTACTTGTCATCGACCAACTATTTGGTGAAAAGGAATCTTTTAAAATAAGTGAAGCAAAAAGGCTTATTTAATTTGTAGCCAAAGACTTAAAAAGTGATAACTCATCATGAAGCATTTATTAATTGTAGTTACTAAAGTCGTCAATGATTAAGTGTAATAAACTTTAGTCGTGTTCAGGAGCCATGAACATATGAATCAAAAAATTATATTTTGGCACACTGCCAATATGAAATATTCTTATTTTCAAGAAAAATACTTATTTTTGGACCACATCCAATTAAAAAAACTTTCACCTGGAAATGTTTATGCCAAGATTAAATTGCAGCCTTGAAAAGATTGAATCTCACTTTTTTGACTTGGATTTCTCAACAGACACTTTTTGATGAGGGGACTGTCATTAAAATAAAAAGAAAGACTGGTGAGAAAATGTGGCTAAAAATCAAGATGAATCCCCATTATCAAAGATGGAGAAGACGCTACAAGAGGGTAATTTAATATCTATTTAATTGTTTATTAATTGAATTATTAATTTAATTATTGTTGGTTTGTACAGTTCATGAAGATTTATGAAGAATTAAAATCGTATCAAAAAACTTTGCTTTGGGGGATGGTTTTATCTGCTTTCTTTATAAGAAATGTGAAGCAATTTTGGTTCAATGCACTGGAAGAAATCAATGGCTCGTCACGGTACAAAATTGTCAATTCGAGACCATCCTTTCAAGTCATCACCTTTGACCCTTCAATATGTCCATACAGATTATGTGGTCCATACACAAAAGTGGTGACCCTGAATGAGACCAGAGCACTGGTGAGATCAAAAATTATTTAAAGTGTTTAGTGCTTGTACTCTAATTAATTATTAATGAATCATTAATAATGATTGTCAAAATTATTAGATCGAGTTAACTCACACAGACTGTCGAGACGGAGTCCATTGTTGTGCAATTGCTCATTCAATACCAAGAAGAAATCAAGAGATTCGGTATCCCACTAATGGTTGCTACCCAATCAAATCGGCTCAAAAAATACAGCCATCAGTGTACACTGAAATTTTGGAAACAGCGTGTTATGACCTTTGTGATAATCGTCGTATCTCAAATTTCCATCCTTTGATATCTCAAACATACAGAGTTGAGAGTAAAATAAAATTTTGGAATAGAATCTCTTCATGGAGATTAAAAGAAATTGTTCGTGTCATTTTTGTCACTGTGGACAATGTGTCAAGAAATCAAGCCAAGAAATTCTCTTCAAAAACTCTTTGGAGATTTAAAAAGTTTGGATTTTATGACATGAAGGAATATTCCATGGTGGAGTCAAAGAACAATTTTATTAGAATTTTGACTGGTCTCAACAACACGGAGGTCATACGCAAGTGTTCATTTGGTTATTTGGATCGTTGTCCCTTTATTTGGAAAAGATTTCAAAATTTTGAGTACATTACTTCATATCTGGATGAATCTAGTCTGAAAGATGAGGTCAATGGGTCAAGTAGTTCATTCCCTGAATTCATTGCTCAGCCCACCGACTTTTATGTGCCATCCACTTTTATGCAAGATAAAATGGTAAAATTATTTAATAATAAATTATTTGATAAAATGAGATGAATTTTAGATTGTTATATAAAAAATATACCCAAATTTTTCCTTATAGAGACTGAGCCAAGTGGACGATGAACTGTTCAATGTGTTTGCTTCTACGTCTCCAACAGATTTTATTTTGGAATATTCTAAAAAAGTTTATCAAAAATTTGCTATCTATCCATTCCTATCTGTAATACAACTCAATCCTGATATGAATAGTTTGAAGAAATTAGATATAAAATTAAAATTATTTTTTAAACACCTTAAAGAATTTCAACACAATACTCTAATAATTTTTACAAGTAATGTTGATAAATCTAGTCAAAATGAACGTCCATTTTTGTACATTTCTATTCCAAATTCTCTACAAATGTATCGACACAATCTACTGTTAAATCAATATCGACTAACCAATATGGGTGATGTTCATCAAACTCTAAATGAAGTTATAATGAATAGCTGCCTCTTGTTGGGATCTACTTGGGATGAATGTCTTTTTGCATCTGGTCGAAATAATAAAACTGGACAAGTATTATGGAATCCTGTGAAATAATAAATTATTTGTTAGTTTTTATTCACGTAATAAACTAGCAAAAAAATCAGTACTGAAAAAATTATTACAAGTCTCAATTTCAAAAGTTCATTGTACAAAATTCGTAGAAAAATACATTTAATAAATGTAAGCATATATTTCTAATCATTTGGGGACTGTAACTCTGGATTGGTAGGCTGCAACCATTGATCAAAGTATGGACAGGACTCAGGGTTGACTAATCCTCGTGCAGAACAGTCTTTGAACTTTGGACAGACACCGCAAGGGACTCGGACCAAACCAGGAGTATCCAAGAAGGAATTAACAGCCTTGTAGTATTTCCGATTCTCTTTGTAAATGATATCAATTTTATCATCATAGATGAGAGTCCGAAGAATAGCCTCAACATCTTGACTGGATAGTTCGATGTTACTAATCTGTAAATCTTGTATGAATTTACAAATATCCTCAAGTTTAGCCAAGGCTAAGAAACTTGCACCTTTATTGGGTCCAACAATTTCAATTTCTGTATATGACTTTTCTAGTTTACCACGTAAATATACAAGACATTGTTGCTGAAGAATAGTGACGAATTCTGAGTCAAAATCTTGGTCCGAATACCAGGATCCTCCACTTACAGATGAATCCGGTGTAAGATTGTACAGCATGTAAAGTTTCTTTTTATTTGCTGCAATTGACTTGACTGGCTTTATCAATTCATTTCCCTCTAAAGCTGTCAATATTTTCTTCAATTGTGTCTGATTGAGATTGGACTTGAACCTAATGTCTTGGATCCAAATTCCCTTGTTACCGGCTTCCTTGATAATCTCGAAAACAACTTTTGTTTCCTTGTCAGCATTATTTAGATGGCCAGACTCTTCGGGTGTTTGAGCTTTTGGTTTGTAGAGCAATTCCTTCCTATGTTTGTACAAGTCCAACATACCCTTCAAAAAATAACAAGAGTAATTTATTGTTTCTGTTCATAAAAATCATACTTGTGCTTTGTAAACTGTTTCAAAATTACTACAAAATTACCAATGAAATTAAATGATTAATGGCAGAAGCCCGTTCAGCATTGTCAACTTCTGGCATGTCATATTGAATAATTTTATCTGGAATTCCTTTTGGGAAGGATTGACCCAACACCAAAACTCTAAAATAAATACAACAGCAAAAAATTAACCTTTCAGTAACTGAAATTCCGTTTTGTATCAATTTGTATCAATGCCTCGTTAATAAATAAAGTCAAATCATTTAAATTCTCTTACCTTTTCTCAAATTCCGTGAGATCTTGTCCACTTTCAGCACTCATGGCGAATCACAATTAAAACTTTAATCCAACAACAGACGAGTCAAGTCAAACGACAAACGTCAAAAAAATTCGTTGAAAAAATCAAAAATGGCATCATAAAACTTTTGAAAGAAATCCTTGCAAACGTAAGGAACCCCGGAGAGAAAACATTTGAATGAAAAAAAAATCTTCGAAGTTCTGTTTCGAATGAAAATAATTATTATTTCAATGTTTATTTTTCAGTATTCAAATAACGAAGACATTTAGAATTTAGATTTTCAATCGGTCAAAGCAGTTTAATTATTTTATTCATCTTGAAGGGGTAAGCTCACTGAAATCATTTCAGTGAAATGTCACTGTTTACAAACTGTTTACATCGTTTTCTCTCATGCCTTTTGTCATTCTAAATTAATTTACTTTAGTTCTAGGTTTATCATGGAGGTTTCAACAAAAAGGAGTAAGAATAAATATCTATGTGCATTTTAGTTGCAACTGTATAACTGATTGAATAACTTTTATTATTTATTTATTTTTCAGCATTAAAATCAAAACAACTTGGTAGTAAATGAGTCATACTTGTAACACCCACCACATTGGTTTCAGGATTATGCAAGTAAACTTTTGCCGTTGAATTAAATTCTGAGATAAATTGACGACAGGCTCCACATGGAGAAATAAGTTGAGCTTTTGTGACGGCAGATACGGCCACAGCCTCCAATTGCATGGAGTTTCCATCAGAAATTGCCTTGACTATTGCAGTTCTTTCAGCACAAATAGTTAAACCGTATGATGAGTTCTCAACATTACATCCCGTCACGATGGATCCATCAGAGAATTTTAATGCTGCTCCAACTTCAAAATTACTATAAATATTATAGGCTCTGGCTCTAGCATCCGAACTATGTTGAATGAGATTCCTCTCATCATCATCTATATCAAGAATAATACATAATAAGTAAGTAATATCAATTTTAACAAAAATATGCTTACATGATGTTTTATATATAGACTTTTACATACCCAATTCTTGAAGAGTTGTTAAATCCATGTTTTGATGACAAATTTTGAACAATTATGACTGTAAAAATGTAGATCAAGTCCACCCAACAAGACTTAAACTAAAACTAAAAAACTTTTTCAAAGTAACATTTTAAACATTGTTAGTATGAAGGTCGTTAAAGGGGAAGTTAACTACAATAAATTAATTAAGCAAGTGTCTTTATACAGATTACAGATTATTCTTCCATTCTCCATACTCTAGCTTCTGGTCTTGCAAAAGTCTCTCTTTCTCTAAATCCTTGTAATCTTGTTATATTTATGGATGAATAGAATTATGTAAATATTATTTCACAAACTACTTTTCAATTATTTTCTCTCCCAACTTTAAATAATTTAATTTACAATTGACATACTTTCAACATTGAATTTCTACATTTATTTTTATATTAAATATTAAATAAATGCAAGTGTCATCAAAGGTCAAAACTATTGGTAGTGCTAACTAACATCATTTCTTATCTTTTAATTTTTATATCGTTTGATAATAGTAATATCACCATTAAAAAAGGCAAATTCTTCAAAAAAATATTTTTAGGCCATTCCTATTTCTAACACATTTAAATTCTTACGACAACACAAGTTATAATCTCCATACAAATGGAAGATGAATGACTTACTCCAAGTGAATTAAATTTATACATGAAAAAAATTGAACCAAGAATAAATTGCAAGTATGTACATACATTGTACAATATATACCAAGATTACTTTAATAATTCCTTCAAGCCAACAAAAAAAAGGAAGGCTTGAAGGCGTGTGCCATAAGAAAAGTCCCAAATATTTATGTACATGATTGTGTGACGCCAGATAATAATCACAGTGGTGACTGACAATGATGATTAAGATAAGATTGAGAGGAGGAGGAGGAGATCAACACTATGATGATCCTATACAATAATAATAAATAATAAAATAATTTTCTAATCTACAATCTTGCTGAAAACTCTGTGTATAAATTATGACTCTTTACCAGTCACTTGAGGGCTCATACTTCACTCTCCCATCTTCTCAGCAAGAAGAGGAAGAAATGACTTTAATCTTTTTTTCCATAAAATATGTTCATACATAATACATAAGAAAATTATGACTCTATAATAACATGGTCTATTATTAAAAGTGTGTGTAGTATGAGGCTATATATTAAATATTATCTCCTTTACACTTTTTTTAAATAAAAACATGCCCACAGTCCTGTCATACTTTCGTCTTGACCATTTGAACATCTTAACTTATGAAGCGAACACACACGAGAATTTAATAGAAGGATTTACTACAGATACAATCTCTTTCCTTTCTTGGTGATCAGATTGTAATCACGAAAAAAATGTCAACCACGAGTCTGTAGTAGATTTGACTGATAAAAATATATTTTTTTTTTGCTGGTGTTCACTTGTGTCCTTTAGTCTTTCTTTTTCCGTAAAAAAATACCTGTAATTTGTATCTAATTCCTACAAATTAATTCTTTTTACTCAAAAGATTTTTCAATTTGTATTAAATGAGAAAAAAAGTGTTGGAAATTGACATGAAATTTTGTTTATAAATTTTGAACAAGCATAATTCTCCATCCTTGTCATGCCTCATCATTTCATTAAACACACACAACCACTGAGGCACTGAGTTTGTGTTACAGACATATGACGAGGAATGGAAAGATGACAAGTCCAAGATTTTCTATTATTTCTCCCCATTTTTTGACTCTCAATCTCATCCCTCATAACCACTGTCTGTACTGTACAAGTGTACACCTTACAAGTTCTCTGTAAGGCCTAAATAGAAGAATGAGATGGGAAGGTAAAAAGGATCATGTGAATGCATTCAGGAAGCTCAAGAGAGAGAGAGAGAGAGAGAGAGGAGAGTTTGGTCAAAAAATGAAAAATTGACTGTAAGGACCACATGGGGCGACCACCCTTCAGTCATGATAGTAGTCGTAGTAGTATAAAAAAAGAGCCGGCATTCTTTGAGGTCACTCAAAAGCTGACTCTGATCTAGCGTTTTTCCCTTGTATACATGTCCCATTAAGCGGTCATCTTCTCTCTCCAAATAATTTTCCAACCAAATATAATACCATATAAGTTTATAACACGCCTATTACTTTTTTTCCTTGTGCGTAAACCCACAGCTAGACAATGCCATGCGAGTCTTTTACAGAAAAAAATACTCTTCTCGATTAATATAAAGGTGGATTTTCCACCATTTGAAATTAATATTACAATTTTATTTTATTACACTAAATTTTAATGCAACTTAAACATTTTTAACGAGTGTCTAATAATACTAAAAAAAATATTTCGAGGATGCTAACAAGCAATGAAATTCCCTTTTGATTCGCTTGCACAATAAAAAAAATAATCTCTACTTAAAAGCCAGTTAGATATGAATTTTATACTTTTTTTCTCCAAACGAGAGGGTGACTAGAATATTTGGCGAGAGAGATGGACAAAATTAGGCATTTATTTGGTGATGATGAGGAACCATTTTGAATGGATTTAAATGGGAAAATAAGGACCGCCCAGATGGATGGGCTATGGGAGAATAGGAGAGCCAGCTGATGTTTAGTTTTTTGAATGAGTTTTATGAATGAAGGGGGAGGGTGGGGAAGAAATGGTGATTTTCTGATTTCGCCACTTTGAAAAACGATGAGAGAACCCAACTTTTTGAGAGAGAGAGAGAGACGATATAAGTTTTTATTTTGCTATTTTTATCCATATAACACAATTCATTGAGACTATATCTGTGTAGTCCTAAATGAGAATTTTAGTTTTATAGACGGGACTCTCTCTCTCTCTCTCTCAAGTACATGGATAATTTATGTAGGTTTTTGGGTCCTAGGAGTGAGAGGATGGTAGAGATTGCCGGTAATTCGCCGGGTCCATGACGGACACGGTTCTCAATGCTCAATTTTTCTTCCAATAGAAAATCATGAGGAATAAACTAAAACGTTGCAGATGTCGCGAGCCCCAGAGTCAGACAAAGCACAACTTTTTCTTCTCTGGCTCTGGCTCTGGCACAAGCTCTAATATCTACAGACTACAAAACTGTACTACATTTTATGCAACAAAAGGATCAATTCGGTCAAATATCCTGGGATCACTTCTCCTCGTCTAAAAACCCCTCATCAATGATGATTGAGGGCAATAGGCAAAAAAAACAAGGCAAATCTCGGCTCTCTTCTTGGATGAGTGTGACGAAAGTTTTTTTTAAAATAAATTTTACTTGTCTTTCTTTTTTTTCATTGTGTATTCATTTCTTCTACTTGAATTAACTTTAAATATTTTTTTTTCACTTTGTAATGTATCATGTTCCAAAAAAAGAAAGAACTTTTTTTGTGTAGAATTTTTTCTCAAGTATTTCATTCTGTTTAAAAAGATAACTGTAAGCTGAAATTTACTATTTGATTTTTTAAAATAGAGTTTCTCTTTTATGACAACAAGAAACTTGTGGCATTGATTTTTTGAGATGTGATTAACACTCGAATTATTTTTTCTTTAAAAAAATGAGCGGTGAATTAAATAGAAAAAGAAATTAGTCAAAGTTTGTTCAAAGTCACAAAGTAAAGTTTTGTGCTTGTGCTCGTACAGATACTTTTATGTAGGGCATAGTTGAGGGATTCGTGACTAATTGAAAAAATGTTCATTGAATGAGATAAATAGAAACCCTTCTCATACAAAATCTTGTAACCCTTGATGATATCGCCTACCGGTACTTTACTGTGCTTGTGTTGTCTTACCCTTTAAAATTTGTGTAGTTTAATATTTCTCGTTTTTTTACTTGTGTTGACTGCACAAACACAAAATTGTCAACTGGTTTCATTCCCAAGATGGTCACAATCATATTTTTTTCAATGCCCACGAAAACACAAGGACAAAGGGAAACAATTTTTTGATTGTGAAGAGACAAGTTTGTAATTTTGAAAGTTGACAATTATTGTAAATTAAATTCAAGTTGAATGTCATTTATTTTGATAGAAAGATAAAGTAGGTGGTGATTCATTAACTTTTTATAATAAAAATTATTGTTTATTCTTAAAAAAGATTCGTCTTTTTAAGTGAAGTACGGTACTTGATAGTATAGTGGAAGTAGAGGCGGTGGGATGAGGACAATTAAGAAAAATAAACCGTTTGACATTGATTCGAGCTGGAACATTTTGAATTGAGACTAATTTACCTTTACAAAAAATCTTTAGTTCAAGTGAGTGAGATGTGATAGACCGAACAAACTCAAAATTTCCATGGTCTGTCTTATTTGTGTCAGGTCTCCTCACTTACAATTTTATTTGGCTAATTAGTACACTCATTTAATTTATTCAAAAATCAGTAACTTCCTCAAAAGTCAAATTGTACTAAAAATATTCTATTTTCTATTCCTCGGCTATTTATCGGCATTCCTAAAGATTTCTACAGAAAATAATTTAAATTTAAGTACATAAAAATGAACAAAATGACCGGTCTTGAAAGGGTTCAATCAGTTTGGTGATGTCCCCCAAAAAAGTTTTTGTGACAAAGTCCAGTAGGTGAGAAGTCGATGACAGATGAGGTACTAAATCTTGTAGTTAACCTTGCCAAGTCAAATTTCATAGAAAGAGTCAAAGGTGTCGATTATCTGTGTCTCCCTTCCAAACTTCCAGGTTCAAATCAAGACTCTCAACTCTTGAGGTCACCAAGAGATAGACAAGAGTATTGTAAATAAATTAGCCTTTTCCCTCTACCGTCCCATTGTCCTCCCTTTTAGACTCCCTTCATTTCGTTGTCATCTTGTCGGCATATTCTCACAGATTCCAAGTAGCAAGTCAATGCTTGTACGAGAGAGAGTGTGGGGGCTAAACTGTGAACTGTGGACAGGGTGATAAATATTCTAGAGTAAAAATGACACAAATGGGGTAATAAATAAAGGCACACTATCTTCTTCCATATTCCATGCTTCCTTTAACAAAATTTGTACACAAGTCAATTTTTTTCTACTGGCCATGGTCAATAGTCAACTTTTTGGGCCAGTCATCAGCATTCAAATTAGTATACCTCTGTACTGATGTACAGTACAGCTCTGATTGTGAAATAAATGTTGTAGAATTGGAATTGACTTTTGACTTTATGGACAGGTACATATATTTATGTAGCATCCTTGTTATGCATTTACAGATTGTATGTACAAACCTGTACAAGAAGTCACCTTGGGAGGTCAAAAGGCTGCCGAAAATGTCAACAATTATGACTCGTCTCGCCCCCACCTTCTCATGTCTTGAGTTTCGGTCTGTATTTTTATTCTTGTTATTTTTTTTAAAGTTGAGAAACTATTCGACAAACGACACTTTGTACAGATAGACCATGGAGGTCTTTCCCATTCAACTTTTTTTATGTCATGTTCACAACCACACTAAAAACATTATTTTTAAATGTCAATTTCAATTCCATTCCCCCCTTCATAACTTGTGGCAACTCCCCCCTTTCAAATTTTCAACCAAAAATATCCCAGATAATCTTGTCTATCTTCCTCTCTGCATATGAATCCTATTGTACAAAACACTTTATGAATAGTTTCTGTATTATTACATTTTTTTACAAATATTCTGTCATCCCATGAAATTCTGTATTTACAAAATTTGTATAAAATATTTTCTTTTAAAAAAATAAAATATCAAAGTTTACTTTCACCTATTCAAATTCTATCAACTTTCTCAGAAATTCTCTCTCTCTTCTATTTCGGAGGCGGTGTTTTAATAGAGGAATTCAACAAACAAGAAAGAATTCTGGATCCAAATTTAGCCGCCTCCTTTTAGAATCGTAAATTGTATGAAATGACAACAAGCAAAAGAAGAGAGGGAGAGATAATACACTTAACATTGATACATGTAGATAATATGACAAGGAAATAAAGGCTCAACACTCCGTTGACGCTCCCATCTTCCCTGTACAATACAAGAGAGAGAGAGAGAGAGACTTTTGCGGCTTACATGAAATGAATGATTTTTATGTAACTACTTAATATTTAATACACAACAACAACACTGTATCAGTGTACAGGCAAGAAGAAGAAGAGTCTATATAAAAGTTGATCTTGGATAGAGAAGAAAAAAGAAAAGGAAAATGTTCAAGAGATTTATTGCATGGAAGACAAAAGTGTGTGGCTGATGTAAACAGCATGTGTTGGCATTCTTAAAATCCTCTGATTATTTTTTTTATCAGAAAGGAAATGGAATAAAAAATGTTCCCACGCAAATGCTCTCTCTCTTTCTATGTACACGTACTCCAAGAAAATATTCTTAAATTTGAACAAATCAAATTTTACGCCTTGTTTGTTCAATAAAATACTTGAAAATTAAATACGCATTGTTACCTCATACCTGTGTACAACGAATATTTTAACACTATTTTTGAGAATCAGTCTCATTACAAAAACTGTGATGAGTACTACAAGTAAATATATTTTTGTTGTGTAATTAATTCACAAATTTTATAGACTGTTGACAAGTTAAAACCTCCAAAAAAAAATATACAAGTATGATAATTCTTGTATCCCTCTCTCTTGTTATTATAGGCGGAGCATTGGTCATGTAAATTTAGTGAAGGGGCGTTGAGAAATATTGAGAGTTCCGCCTTGGTTATTTTCCAACCCCCATCCATTTTTTTTAATTTTCTCAAAGTTTTATTTTTTCTCAACTTTCTATTAAATATTGTGTGTGTGCCATGTGTGTGCAAAAAAAAAGATAAATGATTTGAGGTTGTAAAAAAATGGGGAAGCTCGTAAAGTTTAAAAGAACATTAGCCTATTAGCCCCAGTACCGGCAATGGCAATGATTCAACTGAGGATGAGGATGAGATAGCCAAAGAGAGGGGATGAATGGATGAATAATATAATTTATCCACATGATTACATGCAGTAGTTTTGTTACCTATTTGTAGATACATAGAGAGAGGAAAAAAATATTATGTACGATTATGAGAGGAGAGAAAAGGCAAAAGACTTGTACAATGGGATTGGAATGGACCACCCTTAAGGCACCCATTCCTCTGACGGCAGGGTTTCCTACAGAGGGTATATGTATGTGCAGTGAGAGAGAGGGCCCTTATTTTTATGCCTCCCTGTTCGTTCACACTCTCCAACTATTTTTTTTCTTCCTTTCTTGAACACAGCCACACACAAAACACTTGGCCATTGGACTATTCAACACTAATCAACTCTCCACATAAACTCAAGTGTATCCATGTCAGTCACAGCAGACTGTTTGACGCCTTCAAACGTTCCTCTTGAGCTCTCCCTTACACCTTTAACTTTCTTTTTTACATCTTCAATCTTCAGTTTTTCTTGTTAAAGTGAAAACGAAAATATTTAAGAAAAAATTGAAAATACTTTTTTTGGTTTTTTTGTAAGTGCCAAGTGAAATTTTTGTGGAGGGTTCTGAAATAATAATAATTAAATTTATTATTCTGTGAGTGTCTTTGGTTTGAATTTTGACAAGTGGAATCATTTTTAATGTGGTTTGTTTTGGAAAAGGAAAAAAAACAAGTTTGAAGAATTGACGTTGGTGGAAAAAGTTCTTTGTGACTTTTAAAAATTAGAAAATAAAGTGAAGAATTTTTTGAGTTAATTGTGTTTAAAGAATACTATTTTACAAATGATGGATGTAACGAGTGCTCTGAATATTCGACCGATTTTCTCTTCCGGGTATCCATTTCAAGGTAAATTTAATTTAATTTATTAAAAATTAGTTTTGGGAATGTTTTGGAATGAAATTGTCTTAAAAATGTAAAGTTAAAATTGGTAATTGTAATATTTGATAAAAATTTTAATTGTGATTTAAAAAGGTCAAGGAAGAGTAAATCAATTGGGTGGTGTCTTCATAAATGGGAGACCGTTGCCAAATCACGTTCGACTAAAAGTTGTGGAATTGGCAGCAGCCGGAGTTCGTCCATGCGTTATATCAAGACAACTTCGTGTGTCACATGGTTGTGTCTCAAAAATCTTGAACCGTTACCAAGAAACGGGTAGTATACGACCCGGAGTGATTGGAGGGAGTAAACCACGTGTGGCTACTCCAGAAGTTGAGAAAAGAATTGAAGAATACAAAAAAGAGAATCCGGCTATTTTTTCATGGGAAATCCGTGATCGTCTAATCAAAGTATTATTATTATTTATCATTATTATTATTATTATTATTTGATTTATTCCATTGTCAAATTCCATTCATCATACAGTATAAAAGACTTTGAAAATCAAAATCCATAAATTACACACTACCATGTTTTTTCAAGGATGATCTACATTACATAATATTAAATTTGAAAGTACACGTCAGTAATGGAAAAAAAGAAATGAAAAATAAATTGAACAAAAGTTAAATTAAAATCAATTTCAAGTAAAAATCAAATTTGAAATATGAAAAGTATTATTTTTCATCTAATTAATTTTAATCCAAATTCATACCCAGTACATGATTCAAAATTGTGATGAAATTAATTTTAATCTGCAACCAAATTTTTTTATTGTTTGACAGGAAGGAATCTGTGATCGAAATACGGCACCCTCAGTCAGCTCCATAAGCCGAGTTTTACGAGGGGGTGGACCTTTGACGTACAAAAAGGATGATATGTACGATCTTAAAAGTCAAAAAGATCACAGTATCAACCGAATTCTTGGTGGTAAGTTAAAATCCCCATTTTCTTAATTTTCATCTCTTTTCTGACGACAAAATCTTGACTCAAAAAATTGCAACTTATTATTCTTCCATATATTTTTCTATTTACATTTCATTTTAAATCTCCCAAGCATCTGCCTTTTCTTATTTGAGATAAAAGAACATGAAAACTTTTTTACCTTAAAAATAGAAAAGAAAAAAATGTTTTAAAAATCCAGGAAGTTTTAGCCAAAATTTATGAGACAGGCGATTTGATAAAGAAGTAGAAAGTATTGAGAAGAAAAAAATAGTACAAGCCTTTTCGACTCTTCATACATGGAATTAATTTACGTCATTGCGGTGGCGGCTACCATTGTACCCCTCAACCTGTACCCAATACATACACACACACACACACAAGAGACTAGAAAAATACAGAGGGAACAAATATCAAAGAAATCTTTTTAAGGCTATTGAATGAGAATTCTATACAAATAAATTTTTATGTATCTACATCATGTTAAAAAAGAAGGATTTAAAGAAATAAATCCTTTCACGTGTCACAAAATAGGGAGTCAATAATACCCGTCTTCTTTGTGTGTGTAGTCTCTAGAAAAAGTTAAGAAAAGGGCTGTCGTCTGTATATTTTTCTACTTTGGATAATTCTATTCCCTTTTTTATCATTATTCATAACCCACGTTTTAAGAATTTATTCCAATATTTTACTACTTAATACGGAAGTGACCTCATCTGTATTAAAAAATGTAGGTTTACAAATTAACTCAGTTTAGAATTAATTTTAGGTGATAATTCTTTATCAATGGATGACTCGGATACAGAAAGTGAGCCAGGAATTCCACTCAAGAGAAAACAGAGAAGATCTCGAACCACATTTAGTTCAGAACAATTAGAAGAGCTGGAAAGATCATTTGAGAGGACACAATACCCGGATGTTTACACAAGGGAGGAATTAGCTCAACGTACCAAATTAACTGAAGCTCGTGTCCAGGTTGGTTATTAAATTAAATTTAAATTTAATTGGTGTAAAATATTGATTAGATTTTAAAGGTGATTTTTAATTAATAAAAAACTTTCTATTTAAATTAAAAAAATAGGTTTGGTTCTCAAATAGAAGAGCACGCTGTCGTAAAAGTTTAGGGAATCCAACACCCGGAGATTGTTCAAATAATAGTTTTAGTCCCCTCCCCCTCTCCGTTCCTTACCCGGTGACCACATCAGCAGTAGCCTCATCACTTTCAGTGGGTTCAGTAAGTGGGAATGGGGGTGGGGGTGGGACAGTTGGAGTGACCTCACACATGCCTTACAATGGAACTTCGTACAATAATGAAAATTTTCAATCAAGTTGTCACGTCAATTCTCAAGGGACTCATTGGTCAAATGGACGGACGGCTGGATATCATTTACTCTCTCAAAATCATTTTCCTTCTGATTCACAGGTAAAATTTTCTTTAGACTTTAACACATACGTTAATTACATTCCATTTAACCATCATGTCCACCTCTTTCTCTCTCTCTCTATTTAAAAATTTTGTGTAAAGACTGTGGGAAATTTTCTTGTGAATGTAAGAAACGCAACTCCAAACTCCAAGAATGTCTTCATTGATAAGAAAAATTAGAGATGGGAAAAATTGAGTTGGGGCTTGTAGGAAACATGATTTAGTTTTAAATGTTTATCATTTTCAAAATATTTTCAGATGATGAATTTCCTGTCAAGTGGGGGGAGTTCAACTGGGGACTTTAACCATACTTCCCATGGTCACAACATGTCGTGGCAAGGGAGTAATGAAACTTGGCCTACTTCTTGGAATCCATCTCATCCATTTAGTCCTGAAAATTATTCTCGATGGATGTAAGACATTTTCCATAGCCTCGTCTCTCTCTCTCTCAAATATTTTGCATATTTTTCTTAAATAATTTAAATCTTTCTCTCTCTCTCTCTCTCTCTAATCTGATAGTACTCGAGTTTCTCGTACTCATTGTCTGAAGGCTATAGTAGCCGTGATACAAAATACTATAAATTATAGTACATTACATTTAAATGCCTTAATACCAAAATCTTCCACTATCAATCCACCTTTTTTTCTATTGTAGCCATTTTGTAGAGGAATTTATCAAGGGTTTCTCTCATGTAATAAATTGCCTTGTAATAATATTTTTCAAACAAGAAGAAATTTTTTTTGTATAATAAACTACGTACATACCATAAATGTGAATGTGTAGAATCAAGAGATATAATATTTTGAAGATAATTTTGTACAGTAAATTTAGTAAACTACCGCGTTACCTTTTGTGTCATAATTTATAAAAATAAGGGGAGAGGAAAAAAGAAAAAAAAACAAATTGTTGTGACTATGACTTTATTATAGAGTTAATTAATTTCTTTATTATTTTAATAGTGTTAATTTGTACAACGCAAAAAAATGTTTTTTTTCTATTTTAATGTAAAATACCGATTTCGAACAAAGAATTTTGTAATTGATGATGAGCATTTTAAAACATTTTTTAAAAATGCTAACAATTAATTATATAAATAAAAAAATTTGAACAAAAAAATATTTTCTTGGTATTTCTTTGGCATTCAAGACTGGGGAAAAAAATGTGTAATAAATATTTCATGGCAAATTGCACAAATTTAATCTGTAGATGAAAAAATGTAGCTACCGACAATTGCATTGATATTCTCTCTCATGGATTGAGAGCCTCTTTTCAAGATGATTAAACAAGTGTAGTCTACAGGTAAATGTTGTTGAGATGATCTGAATGGTGATGAATGGGAAGATGAGTCTGGGATAAGATAAGCTCAAGTCTGTGTGTTTGTCCATTTAAAACTCAATTGTAGTTACATACATTTATAAAACTCATACCTGTACACTCTTCTATTTGTCACTAATTCATCTCCTTCTGGGTGGCCCTCCTTGAAAACTTTTATCTCCTTTATTAACTTCAACACCAACTTGGACCTCTCAAGAAAAAAAATACTTTCTGTTAATGTTACACGTCCCCACCTCCTCTCTCTCTCTCTCTCTCTCAAGATGACAATGGCTAATAGAAAAATATATTCATAATATAGCCATCATCGATTCCCAGTCTCAAAAGAGGACACATGAACAAATAGAGACTGAGCTTGGAGTACTCAATAAATTTAATGAGGCCAAGTAGATTAATTTGATCAATTTGATCTCGCATATAAAATTCTACAGATGCAAGCAGAATAAATAATGTATACAAATTTTAATGTGAGATTTAAATTTAATGTAAATGATTATTTGTTTTGTACTATAAAAAATTGAGACTGAGAATGGGACTATTGATATATTAAATATTTGATATGGATTATATTGTAAAGAAAAAAATTTATTTATTTTGTTTGAATAAAAGTTTGGACATGATGATGATGATGTGTAGTGAGGCACATTGACTCCATGTCGATGTCATGTTAAATGTTCATTGGGGAGAATTGTGGGACCTTCAACGGTGACTTGACACAATGGGGAAAAACTTTTGGCAAACACCCCAAGTTTATGTAGTCCCTCTTTTCAATTGTGAGTCAATGGTCTGAAAACTCTTGGCTTTCACTCTACCCTCCACATTATGTAGTACATAATGTACATACTCCCTTCTCAATCCATTCCAACATTTTTATAACAAGAGAGCAAAACGTTTAAACCTCACTTTACAATAGAATATTATTCTCTCTCTCTCTCTTCCCATATTGTAGTACATGGGGTCCACATTCTTGGGGCCACTCAATAGAACCAAAGAAAAGGAATTAAAAAGGACAAGGAATAGCGGCTTTTCATTGCACCATCCTACTACACGACTGATACATGTGTAAGTCCTATACTGACGAAAGGTAAACCCAAACACAATTCTCTCTCTCAAAATTTGTTACATTTTTTTTATTGTTTGTACCATTTTTCAGCCCCAATCGTTTTTCTTCTTTTTTCCAAACTCTCTTGTGTCCCATTCTTCCTAATTATTTTATGAGTGGGGACCACACTCGTACTCTTTTAAAATTTATTTGAATAGAAATAACAAAAACATGTACAATGTAACATCAATCATCACTCACCACCTCAGGAATTCATTCTTTTTATTATGTAATATTTTTTTTGAAAATTTTTAACTGACAATGAGGACCAGCAAAATTAAAATAGAGATACACTTGAAATATTTTTTTAACTAAATAATAAATATTTACTAACTGTAAAACATATTGGTATTTTTCATAATTTAATTACACAACATACCTTTGACTTGATCACAAAAATCACAGTGGGAGAAAAGAAAAAGGTAAAAAAATGAATGGTTGAATTTGCATAATAAAATATAAAAAAAATCGAAGGAACCCGAGCTGTAGACAATGTTATGACTTGATTTAGAAAATGTAGTTAAAATAAAAGTACCTCAAGAGTCATAACATTGTTGGGAATTGAATGGGTTGTGAAAATTATTAGTTTTAAAAAATTTAAATAAACCTTTGACACAATGTTCTACATGATTTCAACCTCCATCCGCATCCTCATCTCATCTCATAGATTGAATTTGACGAGCTCATGTTTTATACTGAAAAATAATTTTAGTTTCTTAATAGAAAAAATTGTTTGAACGAGGCATTTCAATGGCATGTCCGCATGTCATATAGTCAGACCACTAGCTAAATAATAAAAAAAAGATGGTTGAGGGTTTGCAAAAACTTTATTGCAAATAGAATTTTTGCATACATACAGATACAGAAATAAATAAGTATCTGTATCCATACATTTAAATAATATTCAACAAGTGTATTAAAAATAAGAAAAAGGGGAGAAGCTTGTGTGTGTTGTCATTAAATAGAAATTTATACGTCGCGCACTCTACGATATTTTTGGTTGTGGCAATAAATAAATAATCATAAGGAATTCCTCCAATCTTCATTTTATGTCCCGTAACCCATCTAACCCATCACTACTCAACCATTCAATTTTCTCTTGGTATTTTTCAACTCTAAAAAAATTGTGCACCTGCAACAATATTCATTGCAAAAAAAAATTGTTACGTGCATATTTCTATTGCCAAAAAAACTATTATGATGATGGTTTTTTTCAGCAAGAGATATTTCTAGACAACCAGTCGCTGCTGTAATATATAATGATTGGGACTCTGTTAGTTAGGTATATTATTTTTGTGTGGGGGTGAAGCACATAAAAAATGGTGAGAGGTTTATGAGTTTGAACCTGGAGTGAAGGAATTCTCTACAACGTTTCTTTTATGACTTTCTCAAGATTGAGAGAGAGAGAGAGATTTTAACCAGACTGTTTGGCTCCATGAGAATCTCTTTATCCTACATATCACAAGTCATTGCTTTCATATAGGAAATTCAATCCATTTTATTTAACTCTCCTTCATCCTTTCACAAAAGACAGAAATGGCTCCCCCCAATTTTATTTTATGACCAAGACTGGGTGTCTAATCATTTTCTCTTTTTTTGTGTACAATATTTTAATTGTGTTTATCAACTGAAAATTAAATTTATGAAATTTATGTTTTTAAATTAAGTTTATTCCTTTATTTCTGATTCAAGTCCCGTATTTTTTTTGGAGGGAGTGAAAATAATTGTCAATTGTCAAATAAAGAAGACTTTTGTATAAATTTATGAGAGAAAATGGTGGAAATACAGAATAGAATGTATTGTCAAATATGTTTTCATTTTTTTACTGTGAATTTAAGTCTGTGCCATATATAGTACATTTTTAATTGTTTGGAATACAAAATGTTATAACATTTAAATAGGTAGAAAAAGTTTTTTTTTGATATGGCGGGGGTCAAAAAAATTTACCATGACGGATACGCTTCTCATTCTCACAATTTTCTAGTTTGTCCTCCAAAAAAGACCGTTCCAGATGTCACGAGCCTCAGTCCCCAATTCCCAAGCATTTCGTCTTCAACTATTTAGCTTCAGCTTATTAGTACTTGTGATCTCTTGTATTAACAGTCCCTTAAATTTTAGACTTTTTTTCGTAATTTGACCAACATGGCTACTTTAAATATATGAGTGTAGCGTTAACTCAAATTAAACTGGAGAGAGAGAGAGAGAGAATAAGGGACAGTGGGGCTGCTTCCATGTTATTTACAATTTGATTGAGCCTATCAAATTCAAAAGTCTCCCCCATTCCCATCCCTTCGCTGCCATGACTTTGATCATGAAGGGGTGAAAAGATGAAAAAATTGGTGGCAGTAGCTGGTAATGGTAGCGAGTTAGAATAAAAGTGACCATTAGGTAGCATGGCAGAATAAAAAATAATTTTTATTTAGAGATAATCTCCCTCAATGGAATATAACTCCAAAAATTACAAATGGAGGACGAAAGGCACGGGTAGGTCGAGTCGAGTCGTCGACCCATCTCAAGTTGAAATTGAATGGGGAGAAATATTTCCCACCATTCTAGCCAGATTTGTAATTTTACCAGGGATGATGCCGGTAGAAGGAAAGACAAGCGTGGCTAAAATGTATTTTTTTTGAATAGATTTTACTCGTATATTATCTCATAATATATTACAACTTGATGCTAATCATAAAGTTTGAATCTCCACATGAAAAATTTGGGTGAAATTTCCCCTTTTTCCTCTATTCAAAACAAGCCACTTTAATTAAAAAGCAATTAAATATTTTTAGCAAAGTCTATAAAAATTATGAAACCACCTCTACTATAGTATTACGTATGTTGATAGTATTTTTTGAAACTTTATGATAATGAGAGATGTGGTGGTGAATACACTAGAATAATTATCAAGATGATAGACATAAAAGGACAATACAATGCCAGCAAAGAGACTAACGCTAGAAAATGTACATAGAAAACTTCATGTAACATGCAAGAGAGAGAGAGAAAAACGAGTAATAAATCACGGAGACTACATATCACAGTTTTCTAAAAAAAACACCACACGACGGCCAAACAATTAAAAGAATAAAAAGAATTGTGTACAAGCATTAAAGTCAAAATGGCACGAACTCAAAAAGTCTCAAAAGTTTTTTTTTGTTCCAACAAGACCAACAAGAAATAAAATTATTTCTTTCAAGTTTCTTGTCCCTTTTTTTCAATTTAATAATAATAAAAAATTATTTGAAATTCACATTATGCATTAAAATACAAGACAGAGTTTTTGCTAAATCTTTTCTCTTCATTTTCTTAAGGCAAAGATTGCAAGGGAAATATGAGTTTGTGTACTTCGTTTGTACAGAATAAAAATCTCTTTTTCACCTTCTAAGGTTATATCTGTAGAGACTGAGACACCCCTGTGTGCCTTGTGCTCTGTTTAAAAAAAAGATGAAGGGGTGAATTTTGAAATCTTTGACTTGAAACTCTTACCCTCTCTCTCTCTCTCTCTTCTGTACTTTTAGCTTTAGTAGGAAGCGAATCAAATCGTTTTTGGTCGAGCCATAAAGTTGAAAATCCTTCTTGTTGATGATGCGAGTGTCGAGCTTCCAACGACTGCCCAGTCTCAGTCTACAGAGAGAGAGAGACATAATAAACTATAAAGCATTTCCTAACAATAATGATGCTAATCCACGGCTAAACCCTTAATTTGACATACTCAGCCATGTCAGGTAGAGAGAGAGACGGGACGCGAGCTGGAGCTTTTTTATTTCGCTTCCTTTTTCTGCCACACAAGCTACAGACTACAAACTCCAAACTACAGGGACAGGGTATAGGTGACCAAGGAAAAGCATGGGCCATGTGTTCCTTATAAGGACACACAAGGCATTGAGAATTCTGCATTGCATCTCTCTCTCTCTCTACTAAAATCCATGTTAAATCTGTACAAAACAATTTACAAAGAAAGTAACAACAAAAAAAGTTGAAGCTGATTTTTCACGGAGTAAATTCAACATTAAATATATTTCACTCATTCTTTATGGCCATTTAAGCATTGAGGTCTTTAAAAAAAGAGGGAGAAAGAGTGTCCTCCTTCAAAATACCCGTACACTCATCTCTCTCTCTCTCTGTCTCTGCCCAGTCTACTCTTATGAGTATTTAAGCTTGGATTTTTATAACCAACAAAATAGTTTGAGAGGGAAACTAAGCGGAAGCTCTAAGCTCTGTGTTTAAGCATCCATACCAGTTTAATACAGGTAGACATTTATAGTTTTTTTTGTAATGTATAATGTAACACATGGTATATCTGTATATTCAGCCATTTTCTATAGGACAATCCGTAATCTGTAACGGTCCACGAGCACAAAAGGACAACAACGTACGTACATTGCCTACAGTGTACACATCGTACAATTGCATAAGAAATCCATACTAAAATAGTCTGTACATATTTAAGAGAACTTTTTGTGGAGGATTTTGAGGAGAAAAAAAAACAAGTAGCGGTTCTCATTGATTCGCTGTAGAAAATTTTGCATAAAAATTAGAAATTTTCAACGTCCGATTTTTGCCAGTCACGCCACTTGTGTTTGAAAAAATATGTCTCGAGTGTTGTACAATTTTCAATTCAAAATGAAGGAGCTACAGGTTGGAAGGTAGGGAGGGATGGTGTGTGTGTTTTTTTGAGTTTGAGGATGGCGTGCTAAATTAAATGCGACTACCACGGTAGAATAAGATACAGATACGCAGTCTTTTAATTTAATTCAACTGTAGATTTTTTTTCTCAATTCTATTGGCTACTCTCTCTCTCTAACTTTTTATGCAACTCCCAAATTTTTTCTGGCTAAGTAGCCAAGTACTAATCGTTTTACATACGCCTCATCGTCATCCTTGTCCTCATCACATTGACTTGATCTTGTTGTCGTTGGTCAATACATTACAAGATAAAGATATTTAGGTTTGATGAAGTCAACACAAAATGGTTTCTTTCATGTTGTGGAAATTGACAATCAACAATAATTTTTCGATTCTCAAATTACATGCTTCAAATAATCTTGATTGAGCCTTAATCTCTTTATGTAATTTATTCCTCTTTTTTTTGTACATTTTGAAATTTGTTTCAGACATGGCAAATTTCTCTATTTTATTTGTCACAACCACAATCACAATACAAATTGGAAAAACAAAATGTCTTTTATTTATTTTTAATTTATTGTTGTAAAGAATATATTAAAAAACTCAATTTATTAGTACACTACACTACAGATACTGTAAATTATTACACTACAATGTACTTATCCGTCTTTAGTATAAGAGTGAAAATTAAAAATGAAGGACATTTCTTTGTCGTCGGCAAAGAATTAATTTTGTAAATTATTTCTGCCTACAAATTAAAAAGTCATGGGTTGGGATTATAATTAGAAAAAAAGAGCGCCCATTCTAAACAGTTTACAACAATGACTGGGGCATGGAGTTGAACCATGTTCTCACATTATTTCCATTTGACCGCCACCACCAATGGATGACCCCAAGAGTAAACTGAAAGAGAGAGAGAGAGAGAAAAAGGTAAGCGGATGCACCATGATTTTCTAAGACATTAGGAATAATAAATATTATTCACATTTTATAAAGATTAAAAACCGTTTCGTTCTCCTACTCACCCCATTGGACTTGTAGCCAAAAAAATCCATGTACTCTGCACTCTACACAATGAGTGAAGGACAGTAATTAGTTACTATTTAACAAATATTCTCTCTTAGATTTTTTAAATAGTTAAGCTGTGAGACTTGTAATTAATGCATGTATTATCTATTATGGAGAGAGAGAGAGAGAGAGAGAACAGAGCTGTGACAGCGTGTGACCTGGTCGCATTTTCTTGAAATCCTCTCCATTCTCCCTGTACAGTGTACAAGTACACATGTACAGGTATCTTATTCTCTACACTGTAAATAGTCATAGACCAGCATGTCAACGTCAAGGAATATAAAAGGAGAAAGAATATGAATTTCTTAATATTGAAACCATTACGCGGTTGACCCCTTCATTTCCATTTTCTCTCTCTCTCTCTCTCTTGGTTGCATTTTTGACTTATGGGGTGGCTAGAGGTAGGAGGTGATGGTGATGCAAATGATTAGTTGCTTGTAGCCCAGACTGACAGTGGGACAAAATAGAAAATAAGCCACTCATATTATGTAATCCGGTGACATAAATCACAACCTTTGTATTCATCATCCTTCCCCCTCCTCCCCCCACAAGACAGCCGGCACCTTATTAGGACAAGACTGAAAGTGCGACTAGGACAATCTGCAAAAAATTTTATATTTTTTTCTTCTTCATTATTTATTTCAATTCCAATTCTACGTCCGTATCAAAGAAACTTTTTTTTTAAATACAAATAATACACAGAATTAATTTGACAATATATTATTATCGGGTCAGGCGGTATGGCTTGTAAAAAAATGAATGACAATGGCCCCACACAAAATAAAAAAATGATGGATGAGCCACTATTCAAGTCTTAATTCAAGACAACATTGTCATTTATTTTTAAAACAATTTTTTTTGTAAAATGTAGAGTCAATATTAATTGGTCTTTTAAAAATATTCTTAATCTTTAAAAAAATGGGTGCGGGATCTCTCATTTGTACAACAAGGGACTAGCCTAACATGAAAGAGTTGAGACTGTAGGGCTCATTCCACTGCACTAGACTGCTTGACGCTAGCCCTAGGGATGTGGTACAAGTGGATCCTTTTTTTTTGTTTTCAAATTTCAATGAGTCTCTAGACTTGATAGGGTAATAATGCCACAGTTAAAGAAGCCCTCCTTTGATCCATCACCGGTAAGTCTTCCTCAAGGGACCCCCACTTGAAAATCCCAAGACGTGTGTTGTGTGTTATGTAGCTCTACAGAGAAAAAAAAAGAAAACCTGTGTTGATGCCATTGTACACAAGAGATTTGGAATAAATATTTTATTTTGAGAGAGAGAGAGACTCTTTACATTGAAAACAAGAAAAGATGCGCTTTCTTTACTGTAGTCTCTCTCTCTGTGTTTGTGTTAAAGTCTGAAAAATCTTGTACAGATTTTGAGTTTTTTTCTGGAGGAGGGGGGGGGGAGAAGAAGATGGTGAATGTGAAATGAATGGAAAAAAGAGAAGAAGGGACCCCCGTGGGTCTCACCCTTCACTCAATCTGAAATGTGAAAAGCCGAGCAGAGGGTGAGACAGAGGGTATTATATTAAAAAAAAGTTGCCGGCAAATCTTTGAGTTGTAGTGTCTAGATTGTGTTAGGTGACTTTGGGGAGTTGGAGACTGTTGGTTGGGTCAAACTGGGGTCAACGCTTAACTCCACAGGCAAGAAAATACCGCACCAGAGCAACAAACATGGGACTAATGATTTATAGAGAGACTTGCACAATTTCTTACATATTTCAAATTTTCTACTCGTATGATACCCCTCTCTTTCTATAAAGATTTTTATAAGAGAGAGAGAGAGAGAGACTATAATCTTATCAAATAGTTTTCCCATAATTTTCATCTCTATTGTCACACTCTCTTTGAATTGACTCCATTGTCCTTTATTATGCCCCGGATTTTAACACGTTGACAATTTATGTTCCTTTTTCTTCAAAGTCAAAAAAATGATTTTCATGTCTTTAGAAAGAAAAGAGAGAATGCAAAAAATTTAATTAAAAAAGAGTCCCATTTAATTTATTTTTGTACAAAGACACCCACACAAAAGAGAATTTTGCAAAATAAAATAAAAAAATATTTTTTTTCAAATTGTTAAAGTGTCTATTGAAATGACAATAAAAAGAAAAAAGAAGAAGAGGAGGAGGAAAGAGTAGAATGTAATTGCAAATGTGCAATAATAATAATATTGCACTTTTTTATTTCATACTCAAACTCCCTCGTCTCACAGCTGGATATGAATGAATGGTATTTGTGGAGTTGAGCCTTCTTACACTACAAATAATAATAATAATTTTCTATTCTTTATCCGTATACTCAACATAAAAATATTAAATGAAAAATAAAAGAGATGCATCAAAAAATATTATTTTATTTTTTTTCGTTGTTGTTGTTGAGCATCTCATTCTTTTATTTTCTACCCCCCTCCTTTTGAAAAATGTTGTGGCCTTAAAAATATCTCTCTTATGCATTTTTAGCGTCCTCACTAAAAGTCTAAAAGTGACTCGTTTGCAGTGCACCTGCAAACAAATTGTAAAAATTAAATAAATTTTATTACCGGAATTGTAAAATTTTTTTATTACGACGACGACCCTGGAAGGGGTGAAGACTTTCAAAAAAAAAATATTTTTTCTTTGAGGATTTTCCAGTCAAGGGAATGTGTCATTTGAGATATGCGAATTTGTCAGAGGGTTTGTTATTTTTAGGGAGTCGTGGGACAGTAGTGGAAGACTTGAAAAAGTCAAGTCTGTCCACTGTGCAGATACGAGCAAGTGAAATACAAGATAAGGCCCCGACCCTTGAAGAAGAAAAGCTTGTAATTATTTCTTGTCATCCCCAATTTCCCACGAGTGCAATGCAAGTGGAGGAGGGGAGACATGAAGAACATTATCTCAAATTTTTATGTCAAGTTGTTAAACATGGGCGTCGTGCAGTCTATTAGTCAGCAATAATTATAAATAAATTGTCTAATATCTTTTTTCAAGACTGTCACTCTATCGTTAAACTCGACAAGTTTTAATTTATTTTCTTTCTTGTAGTCAAGTCTCTCTTACACTTGTTTTTCTTTCTTTTTTATTTTTACTGCCTCACAACATTTTTGACCTTTGATTTAGATAAACATTTTTTTCAGTAGCATTTTTTTTCCTTTAGTCTGACCCGGGCTTAGTTGAGGTCATGAAGAAATGATGATTTTGACTGTAATTTTTTGTTAATTGAGAGAATTCATGTCAAACATTTTTATTATTATTTATCTTATTAGTATTTAATCATTTTCAAGTTTTAGTCTTGTAGAACTAAAAATTATTTTGGGTTTTTAAATGAAAAAGGCATCTCTCATCACTGACAATTGAGAGAGAGAGAGATTTGTTGTTGTGTAATGGAGGGATAGTGAGCGGGTGAAAATATTTAACTCAGTGTGAAACGAACCTTGAAATTGCAATTAATTTCGGTTCCAGGTATATACCCAAATTATTTCACCCCAAGTGTCATCATCATCATGAAGAGAATTCAAGATAAAAGGGAAAAAAAGTACAAGGAAAAGGGATTGGGTAAGATTTTAATATTTAAAATTAAAATTTTTATGTTTGAATTTATTGACATCAGTTGGTAGTAAAATATGGAATTCATGAGAGATTTTATTTTAAAATAAATCCTTGAATTTTTTGGTATAATAATAAATGATTATTAATAATTTAATACATAAAAATTGTTAAATAAATAAAGAGAAATTTAATTGAATCTCTGCATAATTATTCTAGTCAGGTGTTGAAAAAAAAAATTTGATGTCATCATCATATTGCAATTAAGCTCTTATACCAATAAAGTTGTATTAGACAGTAGTATTTGACTAGCATTAAAATGAGAAGAATCAATAAACAATTTGACAGTTAATTGATTATTATTTATTATGCATTATTTATTTGTACGGAATTTGTACGAATTAATTTAATTAGAATATTAATCCAAAAATTTTGGATTCCAAAATATTTACTCTGAAATTGTTCAAATTGATTAAATTTTTAAGAAAAGCGTCAGCTGCTAAAATTTTCATTTAAATTAAACAACAAGTGAAATTTTGTAGTTTGAAATTACATAAACTCTCCACTCTCCAGCTTTGAATTTGATAAGAGAAAGAGAGAGAGGGATGAGAAATGAGTTAATAGTAAGGTGAGATGGACAAGGTGTGATTTTTTAAAGAGTTGTTGTGTTGTGCTTGAGGAAATTTAACTGCGAGTTAAAAATCCCCATGTGGTGACCACCGATGGATATAAAATAATATGACTTTGTTTATGCCATATAAAAATATTTAACCTATAGATTTCTCCCATCTCGTTCCATTTTTTTCATTTTTAATTTGTCATTTTCATTTTCTAAATTAATCCAGTTTTAAATATAACAAAGAAAGGACCATATGCACTAAGGGCCCATTTTCGGCCAACGTCAAATTCCTCTAAATTTGGGTTGAAAGTCAATTCGACTACGCTGATCACGAATCTGAGTGATTTATTCACTGAAAAAGTGTTCTTCTGCCGCCAGGGGGCGTGAAAGTTAAAAAACATGAACTTTTCAAGAAAGAAGGAAACAACCAATGTTGACCTCAAAACCCCTTACAAAAGTCAATTCGAGTGTCCTGATTACAAATCCAGAATCGAAAAATTGTTTTTAAAATCGGGTTTGCCGCTAGAGGTCGTTAAAGTTGCAAAAGACGCAACTTTCAATTGAACGATATGTTCGACCACTGTCATCATAAAGTCGATGACGACACGTTGCATTATTTACTTTTTTGAGCAGCTCAAACTGCGTCCATCCGTGAAATGTCACGCACTTAGTCATAAACCAACCCACAGGCCGGTTGGCGTGACCGATTTTAGGTGAAAACAGTATGAAACACTACATCTCCAAATATATAAGACCGGCGAAGGTTTACACACAAAATTCTGAAACTTGGCACAAAGCACGTCCATCAGTGGGGTCAGTTTTTGGTTGATCAACATTCCCGCCAAATTGGCAGGTTCCCGCGGCCAGCTATGTCATTTGTGTTGACAACTTCAAACATACCAAAATAATATTATTTTCGATTCCAAAGATAATCTCTACGTCTAAATGGATTGTTTTTTGGCAATTGTACACTAGTCGAGTTTTTTTTGCATTTCGAGTATTAT
The DNA here is from genome assembly GCA_034700945.1 of Arrhopalites spinosus. Lineage (NCBI taxonomy): Eukaryota > Metazoa > Arthropoda > Collembola > Symphypleona > Arrhopalitidae > Arrhopalites > Arrhopalites spinosus. Next base: position 153,972 of record JAQIVZ010000031.1, read on the forward strand.
GCATCAAAATAACGCAAATTACACCAGCTACAAACTGAACTAAATTACAAGTTATAAAAAAATCGAGCATTTATTAATTAAATAAAATTAAATAGTGAGAATACGCCTATAGCTAAATCGTCATTTGCGGGCAGTTTTTAGTCTTACAAAGCAAAACCGAAAAATATTTTTCTCCAATATTTTATCAAAACGTAAATATAATAATCATAACCACTGTAGTACAGTAGTTTTTATTATTATTACTAAGTCAGTCGGGAATAAAATTATAACAATATTACGAATTCCGAGAGGGACAGGTAAATAAACTTGATTCTACCTTCTTTATAAAAATTAACAAATTGAAAAAACAGTTTGCAAACTGGAATTCCTCGAAACATGTACGATATGTGTTTTTTTGTCTTGGACTGTTCACATTTGTAACACTCGAATCACTCACACAAGCATTCATTGCACCAGACATGAAGATATTTAAATGATTTATACCATCTAG